>MOOC01000113.1:0-203913 GCA_023376865.1 Colletotrichum filicis
CCCCCGCTGCTACTCCCCCCTCCATCCCCAGCCAGCTTTACGCCATGATGCGATCCCAACTAGCCTGGCAGTTGTATCTGTTCATGTCTGAGTGGGGGCAAATGTCGAACCGTTGTCTCGACTGGCACATGGGACAAGGGTAGGTCCGGTAGTTTAAGCTCCGATAGCCGTAGGACAACGTTCGGGATCGATGCTGCCGCCGGCCAAACTGTGCTCGCTTGTGAGGGAAGTTTGCCCCGGTGCAGATACATATATACAGGAGGGCCGGTCCCAAGTTGTCGGGATGGAAGTAGTGTCTGTCTCAAGGGTACAGCAGCTTCTCTCTGAGCTTCACACCAATACATAGTCGAATCCTCAGACGAATTGGCCCAAGATGGTGACAGCAGCTCTCAACCAGGGCGTCGGCTACGGCATCGTCCTCGGTGTGGGCTTTCTCTTCGCCATTGGCATGGTACGTTGACCCTTGCGTGTTATCCAAGGGTGTTCACGAGTGATTGACTGTGATGATGCAGATTGCCACCACCTATGTGCTCAAGCGCTACAACCGGGAGCTGCAGACTTCCGAGATGTTCACAACCGCCGGTAGAACAGTCAAATCAGGCCTCGTCGGTTCCGCAGTCGTTTCTTCATGGACTTGGGCCGCCACGCTGCTTCAGTCTTCTGGCGTGTGCTACCGATACGGTGTCTCAGGACCGTTCTGGTACGCCTCGGGCGCGACTGTCCAGATCCTACTCTTTGCGACCCTCGCCATTGAGCTCAAGCGCAGAGCACCCAACGCCCACACGTTCCTCGAAGTCATCAAGGCTAGATATGGAACGGCTACGCACATTGTATTCATTGTCTTTGGTCTCATGACGAACATCTTGGTCACATTGATGCTGATTGTCGGTGGTGCGGCGACCGTCAATGCCTTGACTGGCATGTAAGTCACAAGTCTCTGGCAGCTCTGGTTGATTACGAGGAGAAACTGACACGGAAATCGTAGGAACACCGTGGCTGCTATTTACCTGCTCCCCGTAGGAGTTGTTGCTTACACCCTTGTCGGAGGTCTCAAAGCCACCTTCCTCACCGATTGGGTTCACACATTCATCCTGCTCATCATCATTATCCTCTTCTCGCTGACGACCTACGCCAACTCTGATGTCCTCGGCAGCCCTTCCAAGGTCTACGATCTTCTCGTTGAGGCCGCTACAAGACATCCGGTCTCTGGTAACGCCGAGGGCTCTTACCTGACGATGAGATCACAGGGCGGTGTCGAATTCTTTGTTATCAACATTGGTAAGTGACGCTCCCCATCTCCCAAAGACTTCACCTTTTAACGAAACTCGATATAGTCGGCAACTTTGGAACCGTCTTTTTGGATAACGGCTACTACAACAAGGCCATAGCCGCGTCACCAGTTCACGCTCTTCCGGGCTACATCCTCGGTGGTCTCTCCTGGTTCGCCATCCCGTGGCTGACCGCAACCACCATGGGCCTCTCCGCCCTCGCCCTCGAGTCGAACCCCCGATTCCCCACCTTCCCCGACCGTATGACCGAGGCAGAGGTATCCGCCGGCCTCGCCCTCCCCTACGCCGCCGTTGCCCTCCTCGGCAAGGGTGGCGCTGTCGCGACCCTTCTCATGATCTTCATGGCCGTCACCTCCGCCTCCTCGGCCGAGCTCATCGCCGTCTCTTCCATCTTCACGTACGATATTTACCGAACGTACTTCAAGCCCGATGCCAGCGGCAAGAGGCTCATCTACATGTCCCACGTGTGCGTCGTCGTGTACGCCGTCATCATCAGCTCCATCTCCGTCGGCCTCTTCTACAACGGTATCTCCATGGGCTACCTCTACGTGCTGATGGGCGTCCTCATCTCCGCGGCTGTGATTCCGGCAACCTTGACTCTGGTCTGGAAGGGCCAGAACAAGTGGGCTGCGACGCTGACCCCCATCGTCGGCACCGCCTTCGCCATTATCGGCTGGCTCGTCACGGCCAAGAAGACTTGCGGCGTTCTGGACGTCACTTGCACGGGTTCCAACAGCCCCATGTTGGCGGGCAACGTCATCGCCCTGCTTTCGCCCATCGTTTTGATTCCCGTCTTTACGTTGGCCTTTGGCCTGGACAGCTACGACTGGAAGTCGATGATGGCGATCCGCAGAGGCGACGACCACGAGCTGGCTAACGCCGCTGGCCTTGATCTTGAGGACGTGCCCGGCAACACGGAGTCGCAGGCTGAGTTTGAAAAGGAGCAGGCCATGCTCTCGCGTGCCTTTAAGATTTCCGTCTCCATGACGGCCTTCATGTGAGTATCACTCTTGGTGCATTTCTGCTTGTTACCATCGAAGTCAAAAACTGACAAGAAGATTAGGACCATCGCTATGCTCATCCTCTGGCCGATGCCCATGTACGGCTCCGGCTACATCTTCAGCAAGCCCTTCTTCACCGGCTGGGTCGTCGTCGGCATCCTCTGGATCTTCTGTTCCTTCTTCGCCGTCGGCCTGTTCCCCATCTTTGAGGGCCGCGGCACCCTCGTCCATACCTTCAGGTCTATGCTTACGGGCAAGAAGCCGACGCGTCTGCCCATCGTCACCGAGGGTGAGGATGACAGCAACGAGAAGACTAGTCCTGGCGCCGCTACGCCGGAGAAGACTGGCGAGACGAAGGAGGCGATCTCTTCCTGATTTTGTGATATTGATGAGAATGGAAGGGAAACAGATGTGTTGCAAAAAGGGGTGAAGCTGGTTGGAGTTGTGGTTTGCGTTATACCCTCGTTTATTATGTGTCTTTCGGGAAGTGATAGCCAGGGTTGAAAGGCCGAGAAATGAAACAACGTCTGATGAAGGACTGAATGTAGAAAATCCATGCTTAGATCTATGCCACATTCCCAAGCTCGTTTAGCCTGGATCCTTCCAAATTCATAAGAGGATAAATCATGGGCAAATGACTATGAAATCGCTCGAAGAGAACGAACCCTGGTATCTGACTCGGCCTCTTGAGTCTATGGGATCATGGCCACGACACGATCACCGAATTTCCTCTCACTCATAAACATGGACTTCAAGAAACCCGGCCGAAAGACTGAGTAAGCAGACTTCTTCCGTTGGAGAATGGTCCTGCGGCTGGGTTGGGGACAGGGATGCGAATTAAGCATTAATTACCGTTCCGCTCACTCCAATACTTCGACCCTGAGGCTCTGAACCCTTGATTTCGTATGACAGATTCATCCTAATTTTCACCGTTCTATACGTAGCTCTCAAGTTACAGATCAAGACCTTGGGCCTGTTCATATGCTCTAGCCGCGAGTCACGGCCAGCTGGACGCGGACTAGGCCGGATCTTTCCAGTAGAAGGTAGCGACAGGCATGAATCGGAGGAGAGTTTGAAGCCAAAGCTTGAGCAGTTATTGCGACATTTAGCGTTGAGCTGGGCGAGGGTATTTTCCCTCAAGTGTTTGGGATTTCGCTAATGTGAACTTCCGCAATCTATTCAGTGAGGCATTTAGTTAGTGTACTATATTACGCAAGGTAAAGAAAGTTCAGATCTATATGCTTCTGAGGTCAAGATGAATTAAGTATGTATAGATAGGCGTGAATTCAGGTACAGCGGGAGGGAATTGCTTACATAATAGAAATACCCCTCATTCGGGGAGAAACGAATGGTGGGGCAGCGCATTTTATGTGTCGAATGACCGTTTGGTCGCTGCGCAGCAGCAGCAGCAGCGACAGCCCGCAGTGACGTCTGGTCCTCGAAAGACACCGACCCTGAGGATCCTCTCGAACATTTTCGACTTGCCGCTCAAAGACATAAACAACGGGTCGCTTGTTTCCACACCGCAGGATCAAAGGTAGCAAGTCTTTTTTTTTCTGGAAAACCTCGCATTGCTCTACATGACTCGCCTTCTTTGACTCTCTATCCCGATCTGTACAACGAACAGGCTCGAAAGACTACCCTTACCGCACTTTCTTGCCCCAGATCCCCTCGCCTCGGGCCGACTGACGACCACCTTCGACGTCCCCGCCGCTACCACTTGCGGAAATATCTCGTGATCTTTCAATACAAGATCGTAAGCACTCGTTCCGCGAAAAGCATTCGCAGCCTTTGGTGTTGCCAACGCTCGACGCCGTCCGTACACATATCTAAAGCCACGGTCAACAGCGTTACTGGCTTCAACAAACATCCCACAACCCTGAGCATTACTCGCCGCAGCATTCCGCCATGGTCGCTTCCGAATTGTCACAAGCGGCACGGGCTGAGAAGGCTGATCCTCAGCCGCTGCAGCTTGCAGCTCAACAGATAAATGACGGCCATGAATCAGCCCCGCCATTGGTGAACAGGGTTGGGCAGAGCAAGAGCCCGTACGTGCGAAGCCATGCGGACGGCCGCGTCGCCTGGCAACTGCTTAACGACGAGTCGATCGAGAGAGCCAGGAAGGAGAACAAGTTGATCTTTCTGCACATTGGCTTCAAAGCCTGCCACTGTAAGTCGTCGCAAGACAGAACCCCGCGGATACCCGATCATGTGCGCTGACCTTTCTTTTGCAGATTCGCGACTTACATCCACCGAGTCCTTCACCCACCGCGAATGTGCCTCGATCCTGAACGATTCCTTCATCCCCGTCATCATCGACCGCGAGGAGCGCCCAGAGCTGGACACGATATATATGAACTACGTGCAGGCTGTGAGCGGATCAGGCGGCTGGCCCTTGAACCTCTTTCTGACCCCTGATCTCGAGCCCGTCTTTGGTGGCACCTACTACCCAGCTCCCGGCTCGAACAATGGAGGTTCCGATGATGAGGAGCGTCTGGACTTCCTAGCCATCTTGCGCAAGCTGCAGAAGGTGTGGAAAGAGCAGGAGCCGCGATGCAGACAGGAGGCAAAGGAGGTCGTGGTGAAGCTACACGACTTCGCGGCAGAGGGTACTCTAGGAACCGCCACGGTCCAGCCGGGTGTTGCGGGCTCGCAGACCGCTGCCATTGGAAGATCAGAGACGGGGCTGGAGCTTCCGGAATCCGGCAGAGCGGCTGCCGCCGTGTCAAGTGAGCTCGACCTGGACCAGCTGGAAGAGGCTTACACGCACATCGCCGGCACGTTTGACCCCGTCTACGGCGGTTTCGGCTTGGCCCCCAAGTTCCCGACCCCACCGAAGCTGTCCTTCCTGCTGCGCTTGCCCCGGTATCTTTCCCCTGCTCAGGATGTTGTGGGCGAGACGGAGTGCGCGCACGCTACGGAGATGGCCCTCTTCACACTGCGCAAGATGCGAGACAGCAGTCTGCGCGATCATGTGGGAGGCTCCGGCTTTGCGCGATACTCTGTCACTGCAGACTGGAGTGTTCCGCGCTTCGAGAAGCTCGTTGCCCAAAATGCTCTGCTTCTTGGGCTGTACCTGGATGCATGGCTGATTGCAGGTAGCGGCGAGAAGGACGAGGAGTTCTACGATGTCGTGGTGGAGTTGGTCGATTACCTCACCAGCTCCCCCATCAACTTGGCTGAAGGTGGTTTCGTTTCTAGCGAAGCCGCAGACTCGTACTACCGACGTGGAGACAGACATATGCGAGAGGGAGCTTACAACCTCTGGACACGAAGGGAGTTTGACACAGTCATTGGAGATGACCACGAGGCAGCGCTGGCTGCGTCCTACTGGAATGTGCTTGAGCATGGCAATGTCGAACCGGACCAGGATCCCAACGATGAGTTCATGAATGAGAACATTCTGCGTGTTGTCAAGGATATTTCAGAGATTGGACGCCAGGCTGGTATTACTACTGATGAAGTGAAGAGAGTGGTCACTTCAGCAAAACAAAAGCTCAAGGCACACAGAGAAAAAGAGCGCCCAAGACCCGAGGCCGATACCAAGATTGTTGTGGGACGCAACGGCCTGGTGATTTCCTCCTTGACAAGGGCTGCACTGGCTTTGTCGACCGTTGATGCGTCAAAGAGCCAAGCTGCGATAGAGGCTGCCAGCAAGGCCGCGGCTTTTATCCGATCCAACCTTTGGGATCAGAGCAACAAAACTCTTTACAGGATTTACCACGAGGGTGTGGGTGAGACAAAGGCTCTGGCAGAGGACTATGCCTATCTCATTGAAGGTCTCATTGGACTTTACGAGGTGACTGCAGACGAGAAGTGGATTGAGTTCGCCGACGAGCTTCAGCGTAAGGATCCTTTCCCATTCTCCTCCTGAACCCTATAAACAAACTAACACACCACCACAGAGGCCCAAATCCACATCTTTTACGACAGCCCGGCTCCGGAATCCACAACATCCCGCTCCTCATGTGGCGCCTTCTACACCACACCCGAGAACGCGCCCCACACGATCCTCCGCCTCAAGGACGGCATGGACACCGCCCTCCCCTCCACAAACGCCGTCTCCGTCTCCAACCTCTTCCGCCTCGGCACTATGCTCAACAACGACTCCTACGCCGCCACCGCCCGCGAGTCCGTCAACGCCTTCGAGGCCGAGATCCTGCAGTACCCCTGGCTTTTCCCCGGTCTGCTCTCGGGCGTCGTCACGGCCCGTCTCGGCGGCGTGACGTGGGTCGTCGTCCGCGGTCCCGACGGCGCGCAGGACGAGTTGACGACGAAGCTGCTGAGGAAGCTGAGCGTCGAGGCGAGCGGTGGGCTCAGAAACGTGGTGCTGCTCAAGAGCGAGGAGGACGTGTTGGCGCAGAGGAACCCTGCGCTGAAGGCTTTGGTGCAGACGCAGCGGCCCGGGTCGTATTTGCTGGAGAATGGCGTTTTCCGCCCCATCACGCCGGCGGACGTAGCATGAGACACTGGGAATGTGTTGTTGCCAGCTTGGAAAAACCGGAATAGGAAAAAAGGAAAAGGAGATTTGTATGCCGCTTTGGTGGTTTTGGGGGTTTTAGTGTGACGTGACGTTCTGTTGGATGACGATGGTCGGATAACGGTTGAGGGGAGTTTTCTTCTTTTCTTTTGGTTGGCGTCAGTACCCCAATCTTTTAGATATGCTCAATCACGAGATGATGTTTATCCGAAACTTCTCTAACTTTGAGATGGACCGCAATTTGGGATATGTGAAGTACGGAATATGATGTGAATCTGGTAGTCACGAAACTACCTTCCTCTCATCCATTCCACACGAATGATCTTGAATAAGTAGACCATAGAAATTACAGGAGCAGGCAAGTAGTATGCATAGGGCAGACATTATATTCATCAACTCAAAATACTTTTTGATTCATTTCTTGAATAAGTCCAACTCGGTGAAGATCCCAGAGAGGCGAGGTACAAAACCCTTCTCACCCTCTTTCGCTTCCCCCTTTTTTTCTTTCTTTACGTCGCGGAAAAGCAAAGCCAAATGTCATCTATGCCTGTGTGTGCCCGCCATCCAGGCGTTGCACTATGCTCTAGCAAAGTAGTACGTTAGTATAGGTCGGCAATATGTCTTCCCTGACTGTGCCAACCATTTCTGGAAAAAAAACTCCTCTCCCCTTTAGCGCTTCCTGTACCACCAACTCATTTGTGTACACCGGACTTAGCGCCGCCGAGGTCCTTTACATGGCTTCGTAGGCGACACCCAGTCGTCAGATTTAGTCGACCTGCTTTTCGCAGCCGATTCTACCAAGCAGCTCCTTGCGGTCGCTGTGGCCGGGCAGGCTCACGCCTGAAGAACTTGCTTGTCTCTTGATTCCCGTTCTCCGCTCCCAGCTCTTGAGGTCAATATCTTCGACGCCAACCTCCTCCTCGAGAGCAACCTCCTCTTCATAGACATAGTCGCCCTCCTCCTCGCCTTCGAGTTCGTCATCGCTGCGGACATCCTCAGCGTTGCCGCCGCGAAGAACCTTGTTGACAACGCGAAGAATCATAAAAAACCATCCGATGGTAATGAGTTGCAGAGCGAGGAGGGGAATGAGGAACGCCCAGCGAATGGTAGAATCCCAGCAGACAATGCCATCCGACTTGTAGAAGGGCTCCAACATCCAGCTCTTACCCTCAGGGATAGGTAACGGGCCCACCAGGTTAGGCGCCTGACCGGTATAGCACGAGTCGGGAATTTCCTCGGGAATGTGGGTGTGGATAGACCAGCAGACCATCAGGTAGAAGACATGGCGGGCAATAAGCCAAGACAGAACGAAGGCACCGAACATGAAGTCGCAGAGGGTGTTCAGTCCAACGTACTTGAGGCACTTGGCGAGCTGCAACTGATTAGCTTATGCAGGACAAAGGGACGGGGGGCTTTGACGTACAGGGAAGAAGAGGTCGACAACATCCATGAGGACGAGGATCAGGTTTCCGACACGAGTCTGGTGGTAGCTATAGCAGGCGGAAATCAGAGTGCAGGTGATGATGTGGTGAGTGAACATCTGCCAGTGGTCCTTGCGGCGGTCTTCGATGTTGATGACAAGGATCTGCTGGAGCCAGAAAGCCCACTGCGCCAGAATGTAAAACTTGTTGAGGCCGGAGAGCTCACGCTGCGGCCAGTTCGTCCAGAGCTCTCTGAGGTTCAGCCAGTAGGGCGAAGTCTTGTAGATGTACTGTACCATTGTTAGAGGTTGCCCAGCGAGAGAAGCCGGAATGACTAGTAAACTTACCATGCCCAAGGGCCAGAAGACCATGTAGTAAACCAACAGCCAGGCCTGCTCGCTGAAGCGTGTGAGATCCTTGCGCTTCTTAATACCCCATCCCTTGGCCAAAGGTGCCAGAACGTATTCCATGGTCGCGGCGCGCAGGCCGGTGAAGAGGATGATGCAGAAGGCGAGAAGGCAAGAGTCACCGAGACCAGCGCCATACTGGCCAGTTTCCTGGTTGTAGTACGAGAGGGTGAAGAACTTGATCGTGTGAGGTTGCGCCTTCGGGATGAAGAAATGGGCGAGGAAAAGAAGGGCCAAGAGGTTGAAGGAGAGACCTAAATTCGGCACATGTTAGCTATGTCCAAGCCATGCTTCGCAAATAGGAGGCATAGTCTCGCGGTGATGTAGGCCGTGTAACATTTAGCATATCCAGTTGTGGCTTGTTAGAGGTGGATGTGGGGTAATATAAAAGGTAAGGAGAGAGCACAAGAAAGACGACGTACCGACTTGGTTCTCAACCATCCACCGGCTCAACATCTTCCAGGCGCTGTCGTCTGTCCTCCTGACCCGTCGAATGAGCACGACGTTGACATTGTTGTGTCCTTGCTGGTAAAGGGGGCCATTCATAAGCTTAAGCTGCTTGGTGCTAGCATTCCGCTGGATCTGGGGCCCGGCGGAGCTGGTCCTGACAGGCTTCTCAAAAGTTGGCGACGAGGCCTCGTTATTGCTGGTGGTGTCGCTCATGATGCGCGACTAGAGCTCCAATTGGAACTCAATTGAAGTATCGAAGAGAGCGGCGACCCGAATTTGGAGTCGTGAGAGAGGCTACAATGCTCAGCGACGGCTGCGTTGTGGTTTGGCGTTGGTGTTTTCTCGGATAGCCGTCGAGCCTAGTGATCCTTTGTGGTGGTTGTGGTTGGTGCTGAGCCGCGATAACGAAGAGAGATTCGTTATCGACACGCGGTTGGAGCGGGTTCGGTGCGCAAAGGAGCACTTGTCGGGATTCTTGTTACCGCAGAGCGCGACGAGGTCGTCACGGGCGCTTCTGGTAGTGTCGTGGTCGGAAAAAGGGAGGGGAGGGGGGAAAACGAACGTCCTTGGTTGGTTTTAGGGAGGTTGAAGATCAAGAGGATGGGAAAGTGAGCGGAAGGGCAAAGTCGCACACAATGGGTACCGAAGACGGGACGGTGGACTGGACGGCGGTCAGGTTCAGGTAGAGGATTGTAGCAGGACAGGCTGGACGGTACGAATATGGAGGTACACGACGCCAAGGCCTAGGTCAGGATCTGCTCGGTTGCTCCAGAAAGTTGCTGGGATCAGGTGTGCAGCAAGATGGTGCCCCCCGTTTTGGTGTGTGAAGTGGTGGGTGTGGTGCGAGGATGCGGGCTGCGGCGGTCTTTCTTTCTTTCTCGCTGCTACTTCAGTGACCAGAGATGGGTGCTTGGTGAAGCTGTCTGCCCGTACGTTTGGTTAAGAGGGGAGAAGCAGGATGAGAAAAGTTCCTGGACAGATGCAGGGCGGGAAAGAGACTGACACTGGAAGAAACTTGACAGAGTCTAGAAGAATACAAGGTAGCAGCCGTGGCTGGGACAGAGTTTCTTCAAGTCACGAATACTTTTCTTCTGATAATTTTCTGTCTAGTCCTGCCTACCTTTCAGGAGACGGAAAACCTAGCCAAAGGCTGAAAAAGCAGCGGCAGAGGGAAACGTGGATTAAGGTACTGGGTACCGGTGGCTCGCGTCGTTCCACTCAAAAGCCCAGCTTCGCCTCGAGAAAAAGGAGGCTCCACAGAGGTACTCTTGTACCTACACGTTGCTAACCTGCTCTTGCCTTCTAGCCTCTAGTTATCTTGCCCTTGCTCATAGGCTCATAGGTAGCCCCGGGGAGGGAAGGGTCAAGTCAACCGGTAGCTAGGCCCAGTTCACTTTGACAAGAGTAGCTGAGAGGTGCAGGAACAAGATGCTGGAAGAGTCAAAGCCTTGTTGAAGCTTGACGCTCTCAGTCTCTCACAATTCGTCTACCGAACACATGTAACCGTCATGTACTCCGTACAGATCGCCGGCCAACTCTTAGTGAGCCGAACAGGTTCATCAAAGGCGGTGAAGACGGCTTGCCATTGGAAAATGGAACAGAACCTGAAGGGAGAAAGAGATACTCTGTGAGAGAGTTGACGGTGGTAGGCGCGACATGGGAAAGGGATGTGGGCAGTTGGCGTCGGCCAATAAAAGCACCAGGGTTCTCTTGGTCCCTGGTTCCCTCTTTCCCTCTTTCCCAGAATGAGTGCGGCACACGGTACGTACCTGGTGCACCTTTCGGGGGGGAATTGGGGGGAAGGAAGGGCCCAAGGGGTGGGGGACCCCTTATCCCATTTGAGTCTGGCTGCAGCTCCATCACTGATTGATGCTGCGCTGGACCGCTGGGACGTGGGACGTGGAATTGGACGGTGCGGTGGACAGTGGTGGTGGTGCCTTCTATTTAAATTGTCAAAATGATTGGAAGCTTGATTGTTGTCGCCCGTGGCCCGCCGTCGGGAGACAATCGACCCCTCCCCCCGCCCCCTTTGCCCACTCTCTCTGCTTTCCACCAAGACCAACATGGCACCAATGGATCAAGTCTATTTAAACGAATAATTGGACTCGAGTATCCGTACCCGTACAGGCCACAGATGCTGGACAGCTCGAATCAATTCCAAGGCAGAGCTGTCAGGAACAGAGTGGAGGGAGGGGAAACCAACGCCGCAACGCGAACGCAGACGTGGAGACGGGAGTTGGAGATGGAGAGAGAGAGAAAGGACGGGCGGGTCTCCTCGTCCTCAACAAGTTTCAACACTTGTCCATTGATCCAATTAAATTGCTTTGGTTTCTTTGCTTCTCTCCTCGTTTCCCTGGCCATTGTGTTTACTGCTGATCTCGTCATCTTAGCAGAGGGCACGTTGGAACAATTGCACGGGCATTGACAATCTTCATCTCGCAGATATGCACAGCGTTTAAAATGAAGTGATTTTCGCCCCTAGACGCTTATCGATGTGTACTATACATGCCCCTGTCAATCATGTTGACATTTGCTATTCTCTCATCCTTTCTTTACGCTCTAGTTCTTGCTTTTGCCAGGTTTCTGATAGGTCTTTAAGGCTCCAGGCTCTGTCACGTCGTACCTTATAATGAGGTGCTGTACCTATGTACTATTACCTCGCCCAACCAGGTCTCACAGATATTTCTGTGAGATACCCCTATTTTCATCTGTGCAACGTCCAACAACAACAAATGACTTTTTCTGGACTTTGCGCCATGCATTTGATCACAAACAATGTCTGTCCACAGTCCTTGACACCGCCTAAACTCTCGCGCAGCCTTGACTACTCAATACGCATGGCTGTCACTGGACCCCTTTGGAAACCAAAGGTGCTGTTCAAACTTCAGAGCAAATGCTGTCTGTACAAGGTACGACGTCCGGTAGGTACTCTGTACTGTGCCTCGCCATGAGGTACGAATACCTTGCGGAAGCTCGACAAGACCTTGGCTCCCCATCCTCCCGTCCGCTTTCCACCCCTCCCCGTGCGATGGCGACATGCATCAGCCAATTGCCAGCTCCGTCACCTCGCATTCAGAACGAGACCGTCGCTTTTCTATTTTGCGTCGCTGCCGTCAGAACGCTAGTGATCCTCAACTTCAATGACCCTTCGTGAGAGCCGCAAACCCCAAATCGCACTCCGCGCGTGGCCGTGACGCCTCCACCTCCAAAATCTCGATGGAGCGCCGTATTTGATTGATAGTCCTGATCAAAACGGTACCTACAGAAGTGAGGAACGGATAGCAGAACCGAACAACCCCGTATCACAAACGCAAATTTACCTATTTCATCCTCGCCCCGTACGTGTCCGCACTTGAATGCGACACCACCACGGCGCAAAAGAAAACAACAGACGAATACGGTCGGACCTCGCATCACAGACGAAACCAGCTCAGGCCAGGTGCCCCAAAGTTCCGCCTCGTCCTCGTCTTTACCCGCCTTCCCGTCCTCACAGCTCTGTCCTCTACTTGTTCCGTGCATATAAGACCCCACCCCACACGACGGATCACCCCCCACGACAGATCACCCAATTTAGACGATTTTTTCCCTCTTTTAATACCACTACTACCATAATACGTAAGTAATAAATAATTAAAAAAAATCGCGAAAATTATATTAAAATTACTAATAGATTCGCTATACCTAAATATACGGAAGAATATATTAAAAACGCATAATACGACGTTAGTTTTAGTAAGTCGATCCAGAAGGTTACTATAGACTAAGGAATCCCCTATACTACCCTCTCGAACTAACTACGAAGTACTATAATAGTTAGGAAGTTAAAGGAGGATTACTAGAGGCTTAGTAAATACTAAGAGCAATCCCTTACTTACTAAGTAATTCTATAGGGTTAGTTAGGGTTCGCTCTAACCTATACCTAAATTAGAGAGTTCGTAATGCGTATTTCCTAATAGAGCAGTAACTAGTACTTACTTAAAAAGAAGTAGCTAAAGGGGTTCTTATATAAGAATCCTATACTCTTAACGTTATAGGCCCGTTATATAGATTCTAAGTACGTTAAGTTTATTATTATTAACGTTATATAAGCTTTTTAAAAGATCTTAATATTCTTAAATATTTATAAAATCCTAATATCCTTTTATTAAAATATAAACGAGACGGGATTAATAAAAGGGAGTAATAAGGACTATTTAGTACTAAGTAAGTTTAGGAAAAAATCTACTTATATTTAGACACTAAGAGACCGTACTTAGACCTCTATACTTAAGTATATTTTTATAAGTAGCTAGTACTTCTTATTATTAGTAATTTTTAGAGAGCAAACTATATAATAATAATAGTTCTTTATAAAAATATTAAATTATACCTCATAGAGCTTTATATCTTTTATAAATAAGTAGATTTTAAATATAATTAGGTTAGAATAGCTAATTAAAATATTTATCCTATAAATAAAAATAGAGGCTAAGAGACTCTTATCTAAGCGTTTACTTATTATTAATAAGTATAGTAGTTACGTCTCTAATAATTTTATATAATAATATTATTTTAAGGGTATTTACTTATGTTATTTACTACCGTATTTTAGCTATATTACGTAGCCCCTAGATATCTCGGTATTCTCGTTACTTAAAATATACTACCGTAATAAGCTTATAAATTACGGCCTCTAGCTTAACTTAGTACTAATTAAGAAGCAAAACTTCCTCTACTATTACTTCTAAGCCCGAGTATAAGCGTTTATAAAGCAGAATATATATACTAATTAGAAAGTAATAGGGCTATATTTTATTAATATATAATAGCCCCTATTTAGTAAATTTATCGTTATAGCGTAGCCTATAAACGTTCTACGAGCACTACTATAGGAGCCCTTATTTCTAAAAATACCTAAGATACCCTAAGATTATAGTATTATTATTCCTAAAAAGTCGGGAGACCTTAGGAAGTACTAAAAGCTCTAGGTACGAGGTAAGGGCGAGAATAATTTTAATTCCGTTACCTATAAGTTAATATTTAATAAAGTAAGTAAGTAATTAGACGCTTAGAACGTAGCCCTAGCTAATACCTAATTAGTTATTAAGTTACTAAAGGCTTAAATATAATTATATAAATTAATTACGAGGGTAAAAGTACGTTAGGATCTAAATAAGTAATTCGTACGAATTAAGGCTATTATAAAGGTAAAGAGGGAGGCTAAGGCTCGCCTATAGCGCCTAATTACGGTCCTAATACCTATAAATAGTATAAAAGAAGCTTAATTTATTAATATATATTTAGAATTTCAGATTTAGTAGCGTTGTATTATTAATAATCAAATTCGTAGTCATAAGGTCGAAAATGCGAAGTCTAAAAAATCGTCTAAATTGGGTGATCTGTCGTGGGGGGTGATCCGTCGTGTGGGGTGGGGTCTTATCCAGAAGGTCTTGTCAAGATCTCTCATCCCTCTCTGTCCGTACCTATCTCTCGGCCTCCGCGTTTCATCCCGTCTTTTTCGACGAGTATCGGCTGGCCGAATCCTTTTCGAGACCGCCACTTTAGGATGCGATCGTGATGTGATGTGTGGATACTGAGTCGTTTATACGGTGTCCAAGTATTCCAATTTGCCTTTCCACAAACCTATAGAGGTTTGAACCTTTCTTGCCTTAGCAGCAGCTTACAGAGAGCCGCGAACATCAGACCACGCGGTTGCCAAGAAGTCGCTCTAGTCACTCCGCCATTCAAGGCCCAACCAAGGTCCAAGATGCCAGATGATAGATCCATCAAATCAGGAATATTGAAATTACCCTGCTGTCTGCACGGTTTAGCGTTCGCGCTTGCTGCCGTGTCTTCAGGCACATTCCGGAGTGCAGGGAATATGCCGAGCGAGACAGGAGTTGCAGGGCGCGACCTTTTACATGCATAGGCTTCAGTATGATATAATCATGTGCCAGTAGAGGGCTCTATGTATTTAAAAGGAAAGAATCTTGAAGATCTCGCCCGACGTTTCTGCGACGCCTCTTTCCCATCACATGACCCTCTGCACGCCACCTTCTACCCCGGACTCATCAGCCACACATAGCTGTGTAAGCAGTGACCGTTCGCATCACGCCCTCCCCACATGATCCCTTCCTGACGACAACGACCCTCCGCCCGGCCCTTCCTTCAACCTTTCCGCAGGCAACCAACACCCAAAAAAAAAGGTTCATAAGTGCTCGTCATACACCTACGCGACATTTTCCTCGCAAGAACCCTCTCGACGACAAATTCAAACGCCTCCGTCAACAAACAAGTCAAATCAAGCGTAAACAATGGCCTCCAAGACAAAGTACGCCCCGGCGCCGACCCAGGACCCCGACGAAGCATCAAGCTACGCCCAGGCGCCCCCCGCCTACCAGGCCGAACCCACGGCCGCCTCCGACACCGATCGCCTCTTCGGCGGCGGCGCGCCTCGCAGCAGCCAGGACGACGATCTCCCCGATGACTTCAAGGTAAGCACGAGCACAGCTTTCTCCAGGCACCGGTCATCAGCTCCCGGCTATCCCGTGGCTCTCGGTGCCTACCCTTCGTGAACCAGCTCTCGACTAACACGTCAAACCTACAGTTCGGCGGCTCAGTAGCAGAGGCCACGACCGACATCAGAAATCAGTTCATCCGCAAGGTCTACGCCATCCTTACCGTCCAACTCATCGCCACCGGTGCCGTCTCCGCCCTCAGCTTCTTCAGTAATGGCTACAAGACCTGGATTCAGGCCCACCCAGGCCTCGTCTTCGCATCCGTACGCTTCCCTCCCCCCTTCACGCGCCGTATCATGACAACACTAACAGAGAAACACAGCTCTTCGGCTCCATCATCATGATGCTCCTCACCTTCTGGAAACGTAAATCCTACCCGACAAACCTCCTCTTCCTCTCGGGCTTCACCCTCATGGAAGCCTACACAATCTCCGTCATCGTCTCCTTCTACAAGGCCGGCATCGTCCTCAACGCAGTCTTCCTTACCGCGGGCATCTTCATCTTCCTCACCGCCTTCGCCTGCCAGACAAAGTACGACTTCACCTCCTGGATCCCCTACCTCGGCGGCGCCCTCTGGGGCCTCGTCCTCTTCGGCTTTATGTACATGTTCTTCCCCTACAGCTCCACCGGCGAGCTCGTCTACGGTGGCATCGCCGCCCTCATCTTCAGCGCCTACATCCTCGTCGACACCCAGCTCATCATGCGCCACCACCACGTCGAGGAGGAGATTGCGGCCGCCATCAGCCTGTATCTCGACATTATCAACCTGTTCTTGGCGATTCTGCGCATCTTGAACAGCCAGCAGAACAACTAAAGCTGGTCGCAGCACACACACACACACACAATACCCCCTATGTTCTAGTAGTAGCGTAATTTGGATTTCGTAGTCAGGCGGTCTCGGCTTCAGACAGGTTGATTCGAGTAGAAAAGAGGCTGTTTTGTTAGTTCTTTCGTAAGGAAGCAGGGATGCCGCAAGTGCTTATCACACTATCGGATGCTTGAGTAAGAGTGCCGTTTGCGTGCTTGTCGTTCACATGCCTCCTTCATAGTAAAATTGATATGATACAAATGGATCACAAAATGAACAGTGCATCAATCAGAGATCACGCGGGGAACAAGACTTGAATTTGGTGAAGCGGTAAAGTAATGTGATATCTGCATTAGAAGTCGACTAATAGAAAAGGAAAATGAGGGCGTTAGTAAAAAGGGCTACAAAGGCACAGCCGGAAAGATGCGGGCTGGCGGCGTGATAGGAATGATGGAAACAGATTGACGAGTAGCTCGTGGCCCACACGTCCGCCGTGTCCTCCATGATCCCCTCGACCTCGACCCAGAAGCCTTTGAACCTCCGCCCCGAGAACGTACACCGCTTCTTCCCACACATCTACCGAGCCGGTAGCCTCTTCCCAGTCGTCGCATTCGTAGTAGACCTTTTTGGGGTTTTTATCTTCGTGTCAAGAGAAACGAACTCGCATAGGGGAATATTGTTCTTTCTCTTTCAACACAGCACGGAAACCAACGCCAGTATAGAAAAAGACCAACGTCGCAGTTTGGGGTAACCATAAGCAGGGGCCAGAATTGTTGAATTAGTTGGCTTCGTGGTCGCCGTTGGCCTCGGCGGGGCCGCCGGCTGCTGCAGACTGTTCCCTCTGCATACGGGCCTCGATCTCGCGGAGTTGGGACTCGCGGGCCAAGAGCTCTTGTCGCTTCTCGTTGATCTCGCGCTGGACCTTGATCTCGATCTCGCGGAGCTTCTCCTCCTCTCTCCGCAGCTGTTCCTCCTTGAGGCGCACAGATTGCGAGGCGAGATCCTCGGGGTTCATGGACGAGTCGCTGTAATATGGTCAGCAAGGTATCATCATGGGTAAAACAGGGGGTTGTAGAACGTACACTCCAGCACCACCCTCAACGGACTTGCTGAGCTTCTCAGTACGGTAGTTCTCGTACAGGAAGTCGTGGGTGATCTCCTTCAGGTCAGCCAAGTGGCTGTGAAGAAGTGCAGATCGAATAGCGAGGAAGTCGGAGTGGCGCGGGTTGTCAACCTCGACAACACCCCAAGGGTACTGGCGAGCGCGGACGGTACGACCGCCAATCTCGACAATCTCCTCAGAACCGACGATCGCGAACGGCATCAAACCTCTCAACTCGGCGTTCTCCTCAACAGTATCCTCGTCATCTTCCTCGATGTCGTAAGGGAAGTTGTAGACGGGGATGCGGTAGTGCTCAATGTCTTCCATCACAAGCTTCTTCGACTCGGCGAGCTCAGCAGGGGTCAAGGAGTCGGCACGGCCAATAACGGGAATGACGTTGACACGGGGAGCGAGGCGCTTCATGAGCTCGATATCCAACTCGCGAAGACTGTTGACTGAGTTAGTGGCGGTCAACCAAGGCTATGAAACAGTGGGCTTACCCGTGTCCGGTGGGTGTGATGAAGTAAAGCATGGCGTGCACACGGTTGTCTCTGAAACGAGGGTTACGCTTGATACGAGACTCCTCGGCAAGAATGTCATCGTATTGTCTCTCGAGGTAGCCGACAATCTCGGAAAAGCTGCGACCATATTAGCGATTGCGATACCACCACGTTTGGTTGGCATGTGGTGCCATACCTGGCCTCGTTGTCAATCTGGTCACCGAAGCCGGGAGTGTCGACAATGGTCAAAGAGATACGGGTACCCTCCTCGTCCAACTCAAGTTCTATATAGCTGTCAGTTTGCTGATGCGATGATCAAGGGCTCTACATAGTAGTCACGCACCGACAGTGATGGGCTTAATCTTGACACCGTCCTCGACAGAGGCGCCGTTGGGGTCGTCCGACTCCTTGTGGCCGAGCACGCTCTTTCCGCAGAGGGTGTTGACGAAGGTGGTTCTTCCTGTAAGGTCGAAAGTCAGTCGACGGGACTCGGTGGTGTTTGGGCGAACACGAGGTTGGCTATGTAGGGGGAAGACGTACCAGTGCCTGATGCTCCGCAGACCATCAAACAGAACTGGATTCCCTTCTTCACGTTCTTCTTTCTGCGCATCATCTTCTGTAGTGTAGAGTGTGGTCAGTAAGGTGGAATCTTGAGGGATGCAGATGCATTGGGGCCATGATGGCTTCGTGGAGTCGGGAGAGGAATTGTTGAATGGGGGCCGGATTGGTGTAGTAGGGGGAGACTGAGAGAAGCGGGCAAACATACGACGGTTGTTGAAAGTAAGGCTTAGTCTAGAAGAGGGTCGGTAAGGGAGTCGTTGAGGGAATCAACGACTTGACGAGAAAAGAATGGCGACGATATCGTTTCGAGGGACAGCGAGCGTCGTGTCGTGTCGTAGATGAACGGAGCAAAAGGACTGCTGGATCCCAAATGTCGTTGTTCTGGATTGGGACCTGGGGGTCGGACGGGAGGTGCAGGTGCTAAAGGGGACGGGAGGGTCTTGACCGACGGGTGTTGGAAAATGCAATTTCACACAAAATGTTGCGGCAGGACGACCCCAAGAGGCCCCCCAGCCAATTGATTGCTTCCTCCTGCACGCCCAATTCAGGGGGGGAGCAACTCCCCGGCCCACGCTCCTTTCCGCCAAAATTAACGCTAAGCCTGTAGAGGAAAGGCACCAATAGCGGGGTATCCTCGGGCAATTTTGGAAGAGAGAGAGGAATCAGGATGACAGGTCACGAGACTGGCACATGGTCAGTGCTGAAGCTTTCCCGCCTGCAGCAATTGCGGCACGCACGTTGGATGTTGGCGCGTTTGCACCGTGTGTCCAAGGGACCAAACATGTTTCGCGTTCCTGTACGGAGTACCTACCTGTGGTGCATTACCTAAGGCCAGGTGGCACCCAGCTGGACAGACCTGGCAGGTGCCTCGATCACACTCCCCTTACAATCATCACTGCTATCCTGAGAACTAAGTATGTTGGTGAAATAAGGTACTTTGAGTCTTTCTTTCCCTAGAGAAAATATCCAAAGAAGGTGCTAGAAAGACTTGCAACACGAGGGATGGTGGTAGAAGAAGAAGGAGAAGAAGAAGAGGTAAAGGTGAAGGTTGTGATAGTGATAGAAGCAGAGATTAACCAAGTGTTGAGCGGCAAACTATTCTGTCGCTCATTTCATCCCAAGTTCCCGTCTCTCACTGAGTTATGATGCTTACCTAATATCGCTAGAGGCACCTTGGTACCCCAATAATACCTAGGTGACTTCCTGGGCACCTCGCCAGTGGACAGTCGGGTTGGTTGATGCGCCGCTTGAGACGGGACGATACGATACGTACCTTTTTCTCAGTTCCAACGTCCCCAGGCTGACTTCACCTGGGTTACTGTCTGCTGAGACACTGTCCACGAGGTCCTCTTTATGAGCATCTTTCCTTTTGAATTCCGCGATCCGGTCGCCGTTCGCTCTGAATAATCGCTGGGCGCTGTTTGTCGACTGCATACACTTGCCAATCCCCCCTGCCAACTTACTTACCTTGCCCCAGCTTCCTGACTCGGCAATCCAGCTGACTTCGACCCGCTCAACTCACTGCCGCTGTTACTAGGCGCTTCAACCCGTTGCCGTCTGTCAACATCATCGTCAATATCGTCAGCAGAGCACCTCTCTATTCGAGAGATGCACTTGTCAAGGATGATATCGTAACGAAGAACTTCAAAAAACAACAGAAAATTGGCCTGGCTTGCCAGCCTTACATCCGCAGCGCTCATCCCTTATTACCGAGCCCCTCACCGTCGTCCAGGCCAAACCGTCACATACTCGGCACTGCGACTTATAGGCACCTTCTTCCACAATGAATACTCGTCCACCTATAGAGACGGCGCCCTCGACAGTCGTGCTTTCTGTTTCCTTCAACAGTGATGCCAGCTGCTTCTCGGTTGGTCTGAACTCAGGAATATGCAGTAAGTTGTTATGGAAGTCGAGATGTGAACACTTAAGCTATTCATGATCCCTGACATCCGGTACCTAGTCTTCCACACCAAGTCTTGCCTTCTCAAGGCATCTAGAGGTTTGCGCTTCCTCCCTTGTAACCTTACATAAAGAAAAGCGGCTAACCGCATTATAGACTTCAATGCCGGTATCGGTCTGGTCGAGATGATGGGGACCACAAATTACCTGGCGCTCGTCGGCGGCGGTAGACAACCCAAGTTCAGTAGCACCAAGGTATGTGTTGAATCATTCAGTCCTCTGTGGGATCGCAAACTCATCTACCGCGCAGACCATTATCTGGGACGACATGAAGGGTAGAGTCGCCATAGAGATCGCCTCTCTTACACCAGTGCGGGGCGTCCGGATCGGTCGAAACCGTATCGTCGTAGCGCTCCAGAACAGTGTACGCGTTTACTCGTTTGCGAAGCCTCCCGACCTGCTGTCAGTGTACGAAACCACCAACAACCCTCTCGGACTCGTTGCCATGTCAGACAAGACTATTGCATTCCCGGGTAGAACTGTCGGGCAGATACAGCTCGTCGACATCGGGACCGGCAACGTCAGCATCATCCCCGCTCACTCATCTGCCCTCCGTGCCATTCAGGTAAGCTCAGACGGCGAGCTTCTGGCCACAGCGAGCGAGATGGGCACTCTGATCAGAGTCTTCGCCACAAGTAATTGTGCCCGGCTCGCCGAGTTGAGACGGGGCGTTGATCCTGCCACCATCTTCTCTCTCGGCTTCAGCCCCGAGGGTACGAAGCTAGCCTGCACATCAGATAAGTCGACACTGCACGTATTCGACGTCCCGCACCCGAAAAAGCCCATGACAGCACCGACCAGCCCTTCAGCGTCGCAGATGGCGGGATCCGGCATTCTCGCGGGTAGACCAGCCGACGATGGCAAGGGCCGCTGGGGCTTCCTAGGCAAGATCCCCTTGATGCCGCGGATGTTCTCGGACGTATACTCTTTCGCATCCGCGCCATTCGAAGCAGGCGACGATCCCCTAATCGGCGGCCTGCCCATGTCAGAACAGACGACACTAGGAACGACAAGGCCGCAGAAAGGCGTGATCGGATGGATCACCGAGGACAGTCTGGTGGTGATTGGCGCCGGACATGATGCCAGGTGGGAGAAGTTTGTGATATCCAAAGGAGAGGACGGACGCCGATACGTCGTTCGAGAGGGTTGGAAGCGATACTTGGGTAGCGCTTCATGACGAGGTGTTTCTCAAGCTGGCTCGTAGGGGTCATGTTGCTATTTGGTTTCTGGTACAGTGTACATTACATACGGCGTTGGCATCGGACAAACAAGGCATTCAAGGGTATCAGCGATAGCATCGCTTAGTTTGTTATTAAGTGTTTATGGCATCTTCGAGACTAAGGTGACTTGCTCCTAGTTCTACTTCGCCTTGTATGCCGCCGCTCATCATCACGGTCTCTATGTCTTTTGGGCTGGCGTTCGTCCGGGCCATCGCGGTTACGATGCCTGCGCTCTCTCCTCCTCTCGCCGTCCTCGCCTCGATCACGGTCCCGATCTCGATCACGTCTATCTCTCGAACGGTCCCTCTCTCTCCGACTTCCATCATCCCTTTTCGATCCCCTATCCCGATCTTCGCCACGATGCCCGTGGCGTCGCGGACTCCTCTCGCCATCTCTGCGGTCTCTGTCGTCTGGAGTATCATCACGACGAGACCTCCGGCTGCGATGCCTATCCTCGTCACGATCCGCATCCCTCATCTCCTCATCGCTGTCGTGCCTGCGCGACCTGTGTGAACGATGATGATGCTTGTGCTTCTTCCTCCTCTCAGACTTGTCATCTCGCCGCCGCAGCGCTTCCTTGATCTCTTCCTTCTTCTCCTCGATCAAGAAAGCCTTCATGGGGTCGTCCTCGTCATGGTCCCGAATCAGTAGCGCAAGTTCCCTCTCCTCAGGCAACATCGGCCGTTGGTCCTCCTCTTCGTCCTCGTCTGACCCCTCGTCCGTCTTGTCGCCCCCTTCCTGCTTCACGACCGTCGCCCAGTCCACCTTGCCCTCGTCCGGGTCCTCGTCGTCACGGAACTTGTAGCGTGCGTGGTCTACGCTGATCATGCGGCTGCCGCCGATCGTCGCGCCGCCGAGGTTGTCGACCGCCAGGTCGGTACTGCGCTGGTCCTCGTACTTGAGCCAACCGAAGCCTTTCGATTTGCCCGTCTCTTTGTCGCGGGCGAGCTTGAGCCAGACGGGCTCGCCGAATTGGGAGAAAATTGTGATCACATCGCCTTCGGACATTTCGTAGGGGAGCCCGCCAAAGTAGATGTACGCCGTGTCGCGGTAGTCGACGTGCCAGGAGCCTTCGGGGGAGCTGTTGGTGTGTCAGCGCATGGTTCTTGATCTGCATGCGAGATGCCTGGTATGACTTACATTCCATGTTCAATCTCCTTTTTGTTGAGCTCCTGAATGGCGCGAATTTTGTTCATGGTGACGACGGGGAACTCAAGGTTCTCTGAAGCTTTTTGCAGTCGTCAATTTCGTGGCAGACGTCTGGGAGTGTAGTAAAGCTTCGATTCTTCAAGGCTGAAAGAAGCGTCGCTCCAAGCTTTCTTAGAGCTTCTCGGCCCCAAAAGAAAAAAACACCGATGTCTAGACTTTCCTTAGTTGGTCGCGTAGCACTGTCAGTGCGTCATCTCCCCCAATATGCGCTCCAGCCCCCAAGACAACCCCTAAAATGACACTTCGCTAGCTGCCCGCGTGCTACAATGTCACTGCCTGCACTTTAGCTCCCGTCGGGAAAACAGCCGGTCCGGAGCTCAAATCCCCCGACACTTTGAGGAAGGGGCATGAGAAAGCGCTGGCGAGGTGCCAATAGAATTGTGGAAGACACGGCCGTCCGTTCAAGTTGAGAACCCCAGTTTCTGGGAATGCCATCATTGCTTCGGTCGGAGGAGTCTGATTTCCTGTATATTCTAGATCGACCGTCGGTACGAACCCGTATAATTTAGCATACTGGTCGGCCTACCTACACCGCGACTCGAACGCGTCTATTTGCATACGCATAAAGCTGTCCACTGTCAACCCACCGACTCAAGTTCCTGGACCGAGACACCACGTCCACAGACCCACGATTTCCACCCAAACCCCTCTCATGCGTCCTCCTCAGCGACCAACACAATCATGACGGCAAGCGCAAATCGGGTGTCGACGTACACCTCGGCTTCCGCAGGGTCAGACGGCCGCAATGGAGAGAAGAAGGACCTCTGGAGCTCCATGCTCGACAACGTAGCCAGCAGCAAACGGCTACCGGAGAAGAACATGATCGTGCTGGGAGGCTCACCAGAGTCGCAAAAGGAATTTGTCGAGTCCCTGTCACACAGCAGCGAGAAGCGAAGTCTGGATCGCAACAGTTCAAAGACGCCTCCCATTGCAAACAGCTTCGCTCTTGGGTATACCTACTACGACGTCCTGGATGCCGACCAAGAAGGTTCGTTGTCAGCTCGACTCGGCTGCTGCTGCTGATGCTGACTCAGGCTCTAGACATACTTGCGCGGATTTCTCTCTACATGCTTTCGAACCCCTCAGAATCGTTCCCGAAACTTATTCAGCCCCTAATTACACCCGAGACGATACCAAATACCCTAATGGTGGTGCTCCTTGACTGGTCTACACCACACTTGTGGATGCGCCAACTGAGAGAATGGATTTTGTTCATGCGCAGCATCCTCGAGAGCTCGGGCCACGAGTGTCAAGCGACGATGGAGGAGGTGATGGTCGCATGGCGAGATAGGGGCAGGGGAGGCGGCTCCACGAACCTTGACGGCACGGGAGCGACCACTAGCGAAGGCGATGTCGCACTGCCTCTTGGGCCTGGTGAATGGGAAGAAGGCATAGGTCTGCCGCTCTGCGTGGTCTGCCAGAACGTGAGATCAAGTGCCATGCCGAAAGTTTGACGGTATGCATGCTAACGAACTTGCAGGCGGAGAAGATGGAGGGTCTGGAGAAGACGCAAGGGTGGAAGGAGGGTGACTTCGACCAGGTTCTGCAGTATCTCAGGACAGTGCTGCTGAGGCGTGAGTTGGCGCCCTCTCCGAGGCCGACGGCCATGCTAACAGTGTTGTCCCAGACGGCGCCTCGCTCATTTACACCACACCAAACGTCCCTTCGTCATTACCGAGTCTGGTGCACTCGAGCCTGGGCATCACCTCCTTACTAAAACGACAACCGTTGAAGCACAACACAATTGACAGAGACAAAATCCTGGTGCCGCCAAACTGGGACTCTTGGGGCAAGATCCGCGTGCTGAGGGATGGATTCGATGTTGAGGCGACCAGCCAGGGCTGGTCGCATGACCTGCAGTCCACTTTCCCTTCACCTGCGATGACGACGGACGGCCTGAGTATTTTGGCCAAGGCGAAGGCAGACGGGGACTACAATGGCGAAGTTTCGTCCTCAGCAGTGGCGCCGTTCGAAGACTGGATCCGTGATCTCAGCCAAGCCGGCAGCGCGATCTCATTCGCAGGTAGGGACGGCGACCCGTCGCAGCTGGAGATGTCATCGACCGATACGCAAGAGTTCCTCAGTTCCAGTCTACAGACTCTGGAAACGCACCGCAGCCGAAGTAACGACGACAAGAAGGCAGACGCTTCTAAGTCGAGAACAGGACAGCGGACCGATGAGTCGGATTCCAGTGCGTTGCGGCAGGGAGCCGACGACGGCAAGGTCAGCCAGCACATTGGGCCTGTGCAGTTTAACATGGGAGGCATCCAGGTGGATGCCGACGACATGGTGCAGCGGCTTAAGGTATGTCGCCAAGTCGATCTCAATAAGGGAGCGGCCTTGACTAACACGGATCGCAGGACCGTCAGGCAAACAGTGCTACACAGGATCCCACCACGCCACCGGCTGACACCGCCGAGGAGAATCCTGATGAGATGGACAACGACAAGCTCCAGGCTTTCTTCAGCGGCTTGATGAACCGTAAACAACCTGCCAATGGCAGCCCCCGTGGCGGCTCGTGAGTGTGTTGATGTTTGGGTCCCTATTTTCGTTACGGGGCCGAAGTCGATTTTAAACATGGCCAAGCGGTTGACTTATACCCAATCGGTCTTCTTTTCGGGGGACAAATGTTAAATTTGAAAGAGGGAGTTGATCGTATCTCATGGACATTGGTCACGAAAGAAAGCGGCGAAAGAGGATGTGCTCCTGGCCTCAGTAGATGTATGTTGTGGGGTGGGGCGAGGTTGTGCGGACAAGGCGAGACAGTGGCGGCGGTTGGGCGAGATTCAGTCAGGTCAGCAATCAGTCAGTCAGTCGCTGTAGAATAGATACCCCGATTATGACAATGCTATGCGTTTGGTGTTAGTTTCAAGGAGTACAGGTCGACGACGCCTATCGTGGCAGCGGAGCCGATTGCCTCTAAAGCTACCCTGGTACTCAGTGGCTGGGAGTATCCAATGGATTCCATTAGCACACAAGAAACGCTCGTTTGTGTAAGTTCTTCGGGTAAGCTACCTACAGGAGTAGGGGCGCTATAATCTGGCTTGTCAGGAGAAGGTTTTCAAGTCAACTTAAATATTTCCTGACCACGCTATCAAATCAGACAGGGGTTTAAGGATGTTTGGTCAAATCATGCTGAACTCGATACGAATAAACGCAAGTTGACTGAATATAATACACGTACACCTTCTAGATGTAGAACGGCATGTTTATTTGCCGATGAGCTAGCAACATCAACAAATTCCAAACCACCGCTGTCTCTCCTTTCTATCTTCTCCCACCTATTTCTCGCACCATCCGGTAGGCTGACCAAGAGCCTTGCACTTGGCAACGAACAAGGGCTCGTTGATGTCAATCATGATCTGGCACTTGGTAGGGTACGGGCCGCCTACACGCAAACAGGCCACGATTAGTATCTTCAACTTTGATCCATGTATGATTCCCGAGCGAACTGAGAAATTGAGGGATGGTGTCTTGTATGTACGTACCAACGGTGCCGTAATCGGGGCAGGCGTTCTTGGTGGAGGTCGGGTCGCTAACGAGCGCGGAGCCGGTGTCTCTGCCGCAATAGCAGTTCTTGATGTCGTCGAGGCGCTTGGTGACGGTGTTGTCGGTGGGTGCGCCGTTGACGATTGCGGCGAGGCCCCTATGTTAGGTCCTGTTAGTGATTTGTCTACGATGATGAGGGAAGTTTGGTGGTGGGAGGACGAACATGAGGGCGATGATGGCGTTGAAGGAGAACATTTTGAGTAGGATGGTTTGCGTAGAGGAACTTGAGGTGTTGTTGGGGTTTCTTGTGACTGGAAGAACAGCTTTCGAAGTTTCATAGGGACTACAGATGTCTTTATACTGCAGTATTGAGGATCAAGAGGTGATCTTCCCATCTGTTGACAGTCTACAGAACATCTTCTTCAATAACCGATATCAAACCCCATAGCAATGCCCTAGTTCCTATTTCTCATAGCCATATTGCTTCCAATCCAAACGGGCGCTCATGACGTCCATCATCGGCTTGCCCGATGCGTATATTAGAGATGCATCTCGGTTGAGAATACATGCCATCGCTGTATTGCTATGTGTCGGATTGGAAGTCCAATTCAACCGCAGCATACGGCCAACTGCGCAGGGGCCAATTAGGGGCCCTATTTACGATTATCGTAGCTAGCCTAACCTACGGTTAGAACCTCCTTTTTATACCTATATAGAAATTTATATAGTTTAATTAATCTCTTCGTTAACCTATAGTTCGAACTAATTACTTTATAATAAGAATAATAATACTAATTAATAATTAAATTCTATTATTATAAATTAGTAAGGTATTTTATTATATAGAAAAAACGACTTCTTAATATTATATAGGATAAGAGATTTATATTAATTAATTTTATAGAAATAAATAAAAAAGGAGGTAATTTTTAAATATTATACGGAATTAAGTAATCGTAGCCTTTTATTACTTACGAGAAGTTAATATTTATTATATTAAACTATATTAATTAATAAAACTACTTAAGTAACTAGTTTTTTACTATTATTTTAAGTAGCTTTTTTACTAAATAACTTTTTTACGGCCGGCCCGTAATTAAAAATTAACTAGCTAGATTAGTAAAAAGAAATACTTATATAATAACTACTTATATAATTAATTAGTATAATAAATAAGCTTAATAATATAGTATAAAAAAGTATTATATAATTTAAAAAAAAGATCTCTAAATATAAATATTTTTAGTTAGTATAATAAGAACTTATATAAGAATTATAAAACTAAGAGATTTATAGTATATAAAAAGGTCTATTATTACGAGGATTTTATAAATATAACCTTAAGCCCGTAGTTTAAACGACCTCCTCATAGCTCTTTTAACTACCCCCCGGGTATTATTCTAAAATACTACCCTAAAGGAGGTAAGTTAAAAAAAGAAGTAATTTAGAAATTATAGAGAGTACGAGGCTTAGGAGGTTAAAAAAGTATAAAATAATAGAAATTAGTAACTAATAAAGATCCTAAGACTAATTATTATATCTTTTTATAGTAATATAAACGTCTACTACTATTATTAAAAAAGGAATTATTAAAACCTACCCTTTTATATTAAATAAAAAGGAGGATCTTAATAAATATAATAGCTAGCGATTTAAAAAGGTAATAATAATTATTAAAAATAATAAAAATAAGAGTAGTAGTAAAGTAATAAAAAGAAGTAAGAATTACTTAGACTTTAATAAATTCGTTAAATAGTAAAAATATAGATTTATTATAGTTAGTATATAGATTAAATATATTCTTATTAAAATTAAATACGTTAATAATTATTAATATAAATATAAGCTAGAGTACGACCCTTAGTGAGTTAGGGTAAAAGAGAAGAAAAAAAACCCGATTTTAAATAGAATCCTAATCCCTTATAAATAAGTAAATATTAACTTAGATTATTAAGGGACGTAAATATATAGGATCGTAAATTAGCCTAATAGCGAGTAAATTAACGTAATATTAATCTATTTAACTAAGGTTTATAAAAAAAAGGGGCTATAGGGGTAACCCCTATTTTACGAAATTATAAACGACCTTAATTACTAATTAAATAAATAGTTTATAAATATAAGCCTAGGAATTATAAAAGTAGTTAATAAATTCCTTTATAAACAAGGGGTATTATTAGTATAATTATAATTATAAAAACTATATAAAATTTTAGTAGTAACGATTATAGAGGAGGAATTTATATTATAAAACTAAGCATAGGTTAATAAAGCGTATAATCGCTTTAATAAGTTTAGAAAAAGGGTAAATAACCTAGATTTCCTTTTTATAATTATTAATAATAATTTATTATTATAAAAGGATATATAAAAATAAAATATAGTACTAAACGTATAATAATTAATAATTCTACTTATTTCGATTTATAACTCGTTATTATTATTAATATAAAATTCGGTATTAATTAGCTAATAAAAAAGGAAATAAATAACCTAAGGTTACTAATAGTACGTAATAACATAGGGATCGTATATAAATACTAAAAATATAATAATAAATACGAGGTAATTTATAGATTTTAAAAAAATCTTTTTAAAAAAGAAATTATATTCTAGGGGGAAATACGAGGTCTTATAAAAAACCTTAATAATGTTTTATAATTACTACGAAAAAGTCAAGATTAGGGAATACTAGTATTATTTAATAATTAATATTATACTTATAGGTAAAGCTTCTAATTATTATTATAAAGCGGTACGTAATCTCGATTAGAACGACTTTTTTAGTATTATTAACGTAATCCGAAGCTACTTCGAGACTTATAAAAAAAATCTAGAGCTTTTATTTAAGTTATAAGTAATTTTTTTTATATTTATAACTAGGATAATAGAGGGTAAATTATAAATAAAAATCCTTAAAGAGCTTATTAATTAAATTAATAAGTTAGTAAAAACTTAGCTAAATAAGGGGACTAATAAGTAAAAAGTTAAATATTTTTATACTATAGTTTAGCGCGTATTAAAAATAAAAATAACCCTATACTAAGTACCTAAAAACTATAAAACGCTCTATTTAAAACTAAGATTTAGCTTTAATATTAAAATAAGAATACCGTACTAAATATACTTATAAATATATAACGGCCCTTATTAATAATATTAAGTTAACCGGATATATAATAAAAAAAGAAAAGAGACTAAGTATAATAATTACTAATAAGGAGGCCCAGATTTATTAAATAAATAGAGATTTAACTTATAAATAGGGTAATAAAAAAAGTAATATTTTATTTATAAAAAAGATAAATATTAATTAAGTAACTATTTTAAAAAAGAGCATATTAAATTATATAAATAGTATAAAAAATTAAGGGTAATAAATAGTAAAACTAGCCCTTATTAGTTTAGCTAATTCTTTATTATATATAAGGGTAGATCTGGGGGTACGGAACTTAGTAATAGTAGCTATAATAATAGCTTAGAGTATCCGCCCCCTATAAGAAATTTAAAAAATAAAGAAGATCTTACCCCCTATACTAACGAATTAGATTATAATAAAATTAATAATATTAATTACTCTTTTTTTACCCTATTAATATTTAGAGAATATACGAAGCTAAATAAATAAAAAGTAATAGAGGTTTTAAATAAATAGGCTTTTATTTATAAATAATAAGGGAAAGTCCTTTAAATAATAAATATAAAAGTAAATAAAAGGACGAATTTAATAATATAGAATTCTATTTTTTTAATACTTAAAAAGAAAATATTACTTTTTTTAATATTTAAAAAGAAAAAATATAGTACTAAGTAATTCTAAGGGTAGCTAGAGGGGCCCTTTTTATACTACTTAAATTACTTAAATACTAAGCTCGTATAAGTATTTTATATAAATAAAAAGTACGGCCTAGATAATTTTTATAAAATTATTTTAAATACTAGGGTATTATAATAGTTAATAAGAGGAAAGGGGTAATTCTAAGCGTTATAGAAAATCGTATTAATAATATTTAATACGTTAATAATAAGTATTATAAGAATTAGCTTCGGCTTAAGTAAAGAAATTATTACCTTAGGTATAGTAGAAGTAAAGACGTACTTCAGAACGATAATTTTTTATATTTTACTTATTAATACCCTATTTCTCTTATATTTAAAAAATATAAATTAACTAGGTATTATATTTAATAATACGAGGAATAGAATCTTTAGTAATAAGTATTTCGAAACGGTCGAACGATAATAGGGATATATATTTATAAAGCTTATTAATAATACGAAGTTAATTAATTACTTAATAAAAAATAAGCTTAAATAATTATATTAAAAATTTGGGTACTTATTAGTTACGAGGCTATATAGCCTCTTAAAGTAATTAAGTAATAATAATATCGAAATAGGAGTACTAGAATAGTTAATAAAAATATATTATTAATATTAAATAAATACATAGAGCCTATATAAATTTAAATTTAAATTACGTAATAAGCTTAACTTTAATTAAGAAATCGTTATTAATATCTTTTATTTAAATAGTTAACCGGTCCTATATATAATTAACGAAGCTATATTATTTTAAGTAGGGTAATTCTTACGGAATTTATAAGTAAAAATAGTATAAGTAGCCCTACGAAAATACTAAATTAATATATACTAGGGACCGCTAAACGGTATTAAAACCGACGCTAGTACGAGTTTTAAATTAATAAAATTTAAGGAAAATATAACGGCCTATAGTATATAGCTAAAAGTCGTGCTTATAAAAGCGTATTATAATATTAAAAAAGTAAAAAGGGCATACTAATAGCTAAAAAGGGTATTTAGAATTATTAAAAAGGAAAATCCTAATTTTATTAATAATAAATACCTCTAAATAGTACTTAAGTATTATAATAATATTATAGGGCCTAATAAGCTTATATTAACGCTATTAGTATTTAGAGTATATTTAAAAACGACCTTAGCCTTATTATTATTATTAAATATAAACTAACGAGCCTAAGTAATTAAAAAAGTAATATAAGTACTATGTAAAGTAAATATAAAAAAGTAGGTTAATAAAGTAATTATTATATATAATAAGCCCAATATAGGGGCTAATTTAAATATATTCCTAAATTCGGATATACGAATATAGTACGAAATTATTTAGTAATAGGCTAGGCTATATAAATTAATTTTTATTAACGAGCGGTTTTATATAGTTATAAGAGATTATAACTAGCTACTTAAGGTATTAATTATAGTAGTTAGACTATACTATATAGATCTTATTAAAGTAATTTCTAACTTATAAAAAAAAGAAGAACTAGGAGAAATAGTATAACCCGTAGTAGAGGTATAGGAAATTATCCTTAATAAAATTATTATAATAGTATTAATAAATAACGAGGAAAAAGAAATTATTAAAAAGGTACTAATATTATTAATAAGACGTTATAAAAAACCACGATAATAAGCCCTAATATAATAATTTATTATTAATAACGAGGTATTTAATACTTATTATATAGTAAAAAAGAAAACTAATTTCGAGCTAGTAATTAAACTACGTAAAGAAAGTATTATTATAACTATTAAAAAGCTATATAAGGGATTAGATCTTATTAAAGTAAATACTCTACGTAATTAAAAGGTCTATTAATTTATCCTCTACGACCCTAAGAAATATAAAAGTTTTTATATATTTAAATTACGAATAGTATATAAAATTAAAAAAAAAGAATACCCTAACTATATAAAAAATCTAAGTATATAATTTAGGGGTACGGTAATATTAAAAAGGTAATACTACTTACCTAATTACTTATAGTATAGCGCTATAGCTAACGATTAATAATAATATTAATAATATTATTATAGAAAAAGAGATACGAGATTTAGAGCCGTAATATTACTTAAGCTTATACTTAATTAGCTATAGGGCTTATAAAAAAAATCCTAGCCTACTTACTAAAAAAAATAGCTAATAAGTACTTAAAAAGTATAATTATCGAAGTACTTAAACCACTATATAGGCTCGTAAAATTAGGTACTTATTAATAAGCTATATACTACGATTTTTATATTAATTAATTATTAATAGTTATATTTACGTACGACCCGTATTTATTAATTTTTAAGTATAAAAGCGACTAATTTAGGATCGTTAGAATATAAACTAATAATATATTAGGCTTATTTAATATTAACTTTATAAAAAAAAAAGATAAAGAGCTTTAAAAAGCGGGCTTCGTAACTAAGCTAAAAAAGGTTTTTATAATAAATAACTTATTAATATTTAATAATAAGATTTTTATAATTAAAAAGGAAACTATTGTTTTTTAGTAAAAGGGATAGGGTAAGAAAATTACTTTTATTAACCTAAATATAATTAATATTAAGAAATAGTATAAGGCTAAGCTCGTATAAGGGGTATATATTATAAATATATACTAGCCTGAGGTAACTTTTAACTATATTAAAGTAGCGTAGGCTATAAAGCTAAATAAACGAAATATTAAAGTACTTAATAAGTAGCTTAAGTAGTAATAAATAAATCTTAATCGAGGCCTCGTTTATTACCTAATTAACCTTATTATTAATAAACTCTACGTCTTTATTAATAAGTTATTTATAAATAATAATAACCTTATTTCGTAATTAGAGTATATTATTATTCTAATTAACGAGAGTATAAATAAGAGCGAATTTACTATATATAATAATATAATTTACTATTTATTAACTAAAAGTAAGTAAGTAATAAGAAGTATATTAGTATTAAAAGTTTATAATATAGTTAATAATATTAACCTCGCTTATATAATTTTAATAATACTAAAGAGGATTATTAATTAACTTAACTTTTTATTAATCCTAACGGTTATTTATACTAATTTTTATTTACTATATAAATACCTTATTAAATTAGAAATAATAAAGGAAAAGAGGCTTATAATTAATATTATAGCCCTTAAGTAATTATATAAAAAGTACGAGATCCTTAAGATTTATTAAATTAATAATAATAATAACCTTATTAATACTTTTATAAAAATAATACTTAATAAGGGGTTAGAATAATTTATAAGTAGTAAAAAAGTTAATATATAAATAGAGGGATAAGGTATATAAAAAGAATAGAGAAAAGGGGGAAAAGGAGACGATTTAATAAAAGGGCCCGAGGTTAAATTATACTTCTAATTATAATAAGTAAATTAATAAAAAAAAAAAGTTAGTATTAAATTAAAAGTCTAATTTAACTATGGTATATAGCTAACTATATAGGGGCTAATTAGGGGCCCTATTTATAATTATTATAGTTAGCCTAACTTATAGTTAGAACCTCCTTTTTATACCTATATAGAAATTTATATAGTTTAATTAATCTCTTCGTTAACCCACGGTTCGAACTAACTACCCTATAATAGGGATATTAATACTATGCGGTCTACGCTCACTGTCGCGAGTCACGATCACGAAAATTCCAACCAAGGGAGTTCCCGCACACCATGGCCCGGCTCCGCTTCCATTGAATCTCCTGAACTTTGATCAAATGAAAAATTGTCGATCCTATCATCCTACGGCTCGCTTTTTGACATGTCACAAGGATGATCCACAAAGTTGGGGAGCGGGAAAGAGTCATGTTAGCCAAGCCGAGTCGGCTCGATCCGATCAGGTATAGTTTGCAAGCGTAACATCATAGCAGCCTCGATGGGTGATTCACAAAAGAGAACTTCAAGCTCTATGTCGATATCTGCTTGTTCAGAGCTACTTAGAATGTTGCAGAATGGGAAGCCTATAGCTTGCATATTGTGCGATCAACATTTGCTTTTGCGGTATACCCGCTGTCTGTGTACTGGCAGAACCGAGCGTCACTTTGAGTTTAGAACATATGGCCCGTACACTCAACGTGAATCGAAGCTCAACCTGATCTTCGGTTGACATCTGACAACTTTCCGTCTTGAACGAGTAAACAATGGATGTTTGAGCGGCGAAAGGAACGACCCGAACTCTAGGAACGCCGAGAAATCTAACGGCAAGGTTTCAAAATCATCGAAATATAATAGCCAGAGACTTTTCGCACTGGGGATGTAAAATACAAGGGTATTCTCAATGTCGTCAAGAAGGTCACAATTCGACAGCAACTGATGTAAAAGGCTTCACCGAGTGCGTCCCACGGAAGAGCTGCGGTAATGTTCAAAAGCAACGGGATTTCCTGCTCAATGACTTCCTCTACAGTTAAACAGATTGATCATTGAATTAGCCCGAGGTTCTGATACTCAAGTGTGGACCGAGAGCATCCGGGTCGGATTGAGTACTATTTCGCAAACACCACGCGAAAGATTGCCTTCATCCGAAACTCCTGCAGCAGAATTCCAAAATCTTGAGAGCAACCAGAACTAATTCGAAGTCGCTGTCGATAAACGATGACATAATTCGGACTTGGTAGTTTGTGGCCAAACTACGACTTAGGTTGGGCAGACTTCGAGCCAGTCAGCATGGCTCTTATGAAGTAACAAGGTTATTAATATACAACACCCAACCATATTAAGAAAACCATGATGCTTCAGGATATCATATTTGTTATTGTGAAGCCTCTCGACTATTGTGTGTAGTCGGTAAGTCACTTGAGCAAGTGTCGTTGAGATATCCCACCGGCTTGGCCCATCGTATACTCCATCTTAACGTCTCGTTATATAATCGCCGAGCTTAATTATACTGTCAACTTGCATTTCAGTCGGAGGATGTTTCACAGAGCGATAGATTATACAAGTGGTGAAGCATATTTTCGACAATTCTTTTACATCTTGAATCAGGGGAAAGCGAATCATGTGATCTCAAAAGTAAGTAAACGGAAATGGGGCTTGCGCGTCAAAGCCAGTCACCGAATGCCGTTTCGCTAAGCAGGCTATCACTTAGTCTCGCCTCTCAACATGCGCTCCAGCCTCCGCAGCAGGAACATCCGGTCCAGGCCCCTGAAGATGCGTCAGGGCAGCCTCCTGTACTGCCTGCTCGCCTTCCTTGCTATCTCCATTCGCCCCGTTGGTCTCCTGTCCCCCGCAACACGGAACAATTACACTCGTCTTGTTCTTGTTGGTGGGCATATCGAGCGCCGGATTCGAGGTGAAGAAGTCTGCTGGTCGGATGGTGAGATGGTGTATCTCGACGGGCCTGTTGGTGAACGCCAGTCAGTTGATGGTCTTATATAAGATCCTGGGTAAAGAGAGTGATGAAAGTCAAACAAAAGGGAAAAGGATGGAACCAAAACAGCGAACAACTTACATCACAGGCCAATCCTCCACCCGAGGGTTGTGCGTCAACCCAAACACACTCCAGACGACAGGACTACTCTTCCTGCCCTCACCACCACCATTGCCATCCCCATTCGCCTCACGCTCGTCCTCAAACCAGTCCCCCCTCTGAACCATATCCCACACCCCACCAACCTCCTCCCGACTCTGGTTCGTATACTGCCCAGCCGCCCACAGCTCGTCATCGCGGTGTCCCGTAACCCAGACATGATGCCTCGCATACTTGGCCCGCTTCGACACCTGGCTCGTCTCGTCCGCCAGTAACAGCTGCGACGCAGACGGCGTAAGCTTGAACCCCACGTTCCTACCCGACATGGCATTCTTTTTCGTCCGGTTCTCAAATTTGATCACCCTGTTCAGTTTTGGCTCCGCATCGATCCAACTTGCCTTCTCGACAACCTGCTTCCGAATCTCATAGTAGTTGCCATACGGGTTCGTCTCCTCATTCAAAGGCACAGGTACGCTCTCCTCCACAACGACGCGCGTATCCCCCTCGGCGTACGAGTCCACCGCAGGATCAATCCTCACAGCAAAGATGTGCTGATGATTCTGCGCCAGCACGCCCGGCGCAACGACGGCGCCGTATGCAGACTCTTTCTTGCCCTCGTCCACCGCCACGACAGACATGATCCCCGTTGCCCGCGTCTCGAGCGTGATCCCGCCCGCCGTGTCGAGCTTGTACGCAAACACGTACTCGTAGTTGGCCAGCGTGACGACGCACTGCACAACGAGCTCCCGCAGCCTCGTGACCACGGCCCGGTTCGTGCGGAAGTTGGTGTGCTTCCACCCGATCCCGTTGTCCTGCTCGTGGAGACAGACCACGGCCTTCGCCACCGTCGGGTTCCCCTCCGTGTCGGCCATCAGGGCGTCAAAGTAGTGGATCGCGCCGAGGCAGTCGCAGCCGAGCTCGAGGTTATTGGCCACGCGGCCGAAGCCTCCGTCGCCGAGGTCAAAGGCCTGCTTGCGCTGATAGGGCGGACGAGGGTCGCCGTAGGGCACTGTCAGCTCGCTGTAGCTTAGACGATACAATACGGGGCGGTTATCGTAGCAGAGATCGTGTAGTACCGCGCCCTCGCGGGGGGTGAAGCCGAGGCGGAACCGCCACTTTTGCCACTCGACGAGGTTGTCCGGCTGGATGGCAAAGGAGGCGCCCTCGGGCTGGGTGACGTTGATGGGCTTTAGGTCCTCACGCTGCGGGATCTCGAGGAGCTCTGGGATGTACTCGGAGGAAATGTTGTTGGCGAAGAGGGACTTTGGTTCCGCAGCACGCGGTTGGGGGGCGAGGCCGTCGCCTGCAGCGCCGGTGGCGAGGCGGTCGACGCGGAGGATCTTGCGGGTGGCTATATCCATGACGGGGATGATCGGGATCGGGTAGGCGTAATGGTTCGAGTCGACGTTGTTCTTGGAGGCGTCGCGCGCGAAGACGAGGCCCTGCATCAGGCGGGCAATGTCCCCTTCGTCCTCGTCCGGACCACCATAGGGCCAGGGGTCGATTGTGACGGTAAAGTTCTCCGGGAGAGAGAACTCGGCCATGGCGTCTTTGAATATTTGAGATGCCACACAGGCGTCTTGGAAGATTCCAAACTCATCGCTATGAGATGTGTTGAGCGGGTGATTCTCGATCAGACAGGCATGATAGTAGGCGTAACTTACGGGGTATAGCTGGTTTGGAAGTGCGGTGCAGCCACAGTTCTGTCAAGCTCACGGCTGGTCTTGAGTTCTACCACAGATTGGGTATATTCTGGCCTCTTGCCGCTCCTAATAACATCGTATTGAACCCTTGCTCGGCGCGGTGGGCGAGGTGTCTCATCTGTGAGCTTTCTCGCATGCTCTGCCTGAAGATACGGCACGAGCTCTTCCTTCTTTGGCTCTTGCAGGAAGATACATCTGAAGAAGAGCGAGACGTCTTGGTCAAAGAGCTTGGAAATGATGTCTCTTGCCGCTCTGAACTCGTCTCCAGATAACGCCGTCAAGGGGTGAGGAGCCATGGTGAGTTAGATCGAATTTGTTTACTCGAGGTATCAAGAATGACAGCTATAGTGAGATGTGAACCTTGGGAAGACTGCACTTTCTTGATATCAGTGGCTGAGGTCGGGCTTATCTAGACTTCCAACGGGCGGCTAAGACGCAGTGCGGGGATCTTGCAGTAGTCTGATGATAGGAACCATTCATCCAACAGCGCAGACAGACGATTGACTAATAGCTCGACAGATGACCATGGGCGCACAGCATGGTCGCTTGGTCACAAACTCGGGAACGAGTGCAGGTATCCCAATGACCTTCTACTTGACGTGGTCAGCCATTGATCCAGTGACAGACTCAACGTTGCGATGGCGGGGTAGAGGCCGTCTTGTTGGCCTGGCTGGGTGGTGGGATGGCGGGGTACGAAGCATCAGACTATCCAATGGACGGCTCATCACCCGTTGTTTTCTCCAACGATTTAGAGATCTCGTCTTCTCTTCGGGTGGTCCAATGCCACATGCGGCAAGTCCATGCGGTGCTGACCCTCCATTGGTCGTGACCATTGTCAAAGTCCTGACCTTCACCTCTGAAGCGGGAAGATGAGCTGGTTGGCTTGACAACCTGTAGGTACTCACTGGATGGAAGCTTGAACCGAACTCATTATTGCTGCGCAGCACGTTGCTTTACCAAATGATGCTTACGGATATGTCGTCCTGGGCCACGGAACCCAGGCCCGGGGGTGATAATTACTGTGCTAGGCTTACTGTGCTAGGCTGAGACACTTTGGTAAGCTGAGCCGTGCATAAAGACCTCATATAGGGTATTCCCCAGGTTTGTGTCGTGTAAGGTTGAGATCAAACTACTTCCTGCAGCGTCCGATACATCTGACTTCGGACGCTCAACAAGCAATATGATAATACACACGGACTGCCAGGAAGCTACAAAAAGCAGGCATGGTGCAGTCGGGCCTGCGGGAGGTAGTTGTTGTCGGTCTAGTATCACAGACTACTGTCTCTTTATGGAGGCTAGCACGAAGAATACGGGTATCGGTGACTTTGCAACACCTTGAACATGGCCGTTTGATCAAGTGAGAAGACTCGTTTTAGTGCCACCGCGGTACTCGAGACCCACGAAAATCGCACAACGACTTACGGCGATATGATGACCAGAGACAGGTCCATGGCCCTATAGAGTATGAGTAGACAAACGGAAGTCATTAGCCGAGCAAGGATGGAGGCCCGCATACTCCAGACAACCTAGAGGCTGGGTCGGCTGCGATCTCTGGAGTGACAAGGCCGGGTAGACGTGTAAAGACAATATGTATGACAATAGTTTGCCCTCTCACGAGTTTCGTCTTTAGTATATTTGTTTGAGGGGAAATATGATGTAATTCGGTGTAGCTCTGTGAATGGCTATACCGCCTCAATAAAGGCGGCCGAGGCATTGGCGGGCTGCTGACCATTGGCGAAATGATAATCAACGACGGAACCGTGCATCATCGTCCAGAGTGCGGCAAACAAACTTGGGATCGCGGCAGGTCATCATAGGCACTAGGCAGCCCCCTCCCCCCCCTGGATGAGCTCTGATTCTGATCAACCGTCGTCCGCCTCGGTATGACTTGATCCACAAAGGAAACCGCACGGCCGGGAAGACTGGGGGGTTTTTGCAAATGCTGAGGTTATGAGGAGTAAGGTAGTGGGGGGTTTGGAGTCCTGGTCAAAGAATAAGGAACCAAACAGTTTGATGGCTGAGCGGGATGTGACGGTACAGCAGGTTTTGCTCGCTTGGAAAGACTCGGATTGGTGATTTGCCTGTTGTGGTGGAGAACTCCAGAAGTTGAAGGCGACGACGGGGAAGCAGCCTAGACCAAGTCGTGCGTGTTCTGGAGAAGCCATGGAAATCGGGTCATGGCTATCCGCAGGAAGCCGAGGCCGAATGATGCACCGTCTGTTGGAATTCCGGAGACGCGCCATGAGGAGTCTTGCGTGGCCAGCATGACACCAAGCTGTCGAGACTCTTGGACGCCATGGGATTTCTTGAAGGGGCCCTGAAGGTTGTCTGGAACTCTCGACTTTGGGTCATCAGACGAGGTGCAGGGGAGCTCAGCCCCAAACGTGGACGAGCAGGGCTGATGCTGCCATAGAGGCCAGCAGTTGGCTTTTACCGGACTGCTTGACTTGCCGCTCTGCTTCTTCTTTCTGTGGGAGCATTCCTGTTCTTGTGCGGCGTTCTGTAAGGGAGCGTCTCATGTTTGCAGACTTGGCGAAACGGAGACGGAGGTTCGGACAGAGGTTGATGTGGACGCTTGTGCTTGTTTCCTGGTACGTTTGTGACGGGGGACGTTGGTTGCAACGTCAACGCAGTACATGGAGTCTGATGTGATGTGGCCGCATCTTGATAGGATAGAAGACAAATTCCAGTCAATGTTCGTCGATGGAGGCCAATGGTAGCTCAGATTGGTTCACATGTGACCAAAAAAGTGTACGGATATCATTCATGCGGCTCTGTGAGATGGGCGTGGGCGGCAGTTGAGAGCAATGGCAGCAACCTGTACAGGGCCTTGGGCGAGGAAGAACCAACATCCCAGGTCACTGGTTATTGGTCCCTGCTTTTGTAGGATGTTTCCAGGTACTCCGTACTTTCTCCGCCAACTTTGGTTAGAGAAGGTACGATGCGGTGACCGACAATAGCGAGACTTCCATTGATGGTTATAATCCGACAACATCCGATTATACGCCTTCCTAAAACTTTTATCCATACTTAAGGTAAGGCAGAATGTACAAAGTCGAGGTTCCTGAGGTTCCGAGTGTTGGGTTGGGAAGGAGACGCTCCCCGGCGTTCCTGTCTTCCCGTCGTCCTATCAGAGACCGCGACTGACCTGCAGAAGTATTCCTATTTTGGGAGTGGACCCATCCAGGTTGCTCCCTTCTGAAACGCGCCAATTTATCTGATGTCGTGATGGGCCGGGGATCTCCATGACGCTCGCTCTTCCGTACCAACTTTTCTGATTTTCATCTTCTAGACCGTTGATGGACATTCTTAAAATTTCTCTCTATGATCGGTGCCCGCTTCTTCTCCATGCTGGTGGATGCTGTTAATATGGATGCGCCGATGAAGATGGACAGGAATCCACCAGGTCAATTACCAAAAAGCTTGCTGCGTCCCTGGTCTTTATCTCGAAGCGAAATCGAGCTACATGCATGTCCCGGCGAGGTACGTACTTCTTGACTGACAGTGACAACACGTGGAGGATGCCAGTGGTGCTCCGTACCTGGGACGCATTCCTCAGGCGCACCTTTCTATGTACCTAGTCATGCAGACACTCTCCCTTTTTCCAAACTTGGCAAGCTGGCGTCCGCATTGCGTGGGCAAGCGGGCGGTGGAAGAGAGAAGATGAACACCGCAGAGGCCAACGGATTCCGCGCGTCGTCTTTGAGGGGCAGAGAGATAGACTTTGGGGGCTCATTTGGGGTCCAAAGATTGTCCGATCTTTCGCTGTTTACAGAGCAATTAACTCGGAAGCCACCTCGGATTTTAGTAAAGACGCGCAATGCTACATCGCCCTCACATCATTGACGATGGAGTCAAGGCACGCTTAACGAGGCCCAATACGGAAGACCTCTCAGAAGACGCTGTGGCTTATCTGAGTAAGACCCAGGCTGACAAGCACCAGCCCGGGCTACACTAGAGTCTAGACATGCGTTTGACACGATACGAGACCCCAACGAGATGACAGTCACGACACACATTGCGAAGTATTCGTACTCTGTACGTGCGGCTAGTTGGACTCGACTCAACGTCGAGTCTCACTCTTCCGTCCTTCCGTGGTTCCACCCGGCAGCTCTTGCCGGGCACAGATCCCACTCTGCTCATTCGCCATCCCATGACGCCGTCTCGCAAACATTTTGTTCGGATTTCTGCCTCTAATAGTGTGAGGTGTGCGTGTCCCTCTGTCGCATTGTCTTGATACAGTCGAGTCTCGAAACGTGCACATGCTTACAGAAGACCCTCGCTGGGTTTTCCTGAATGCTTGGTGTTCGTCTATGCCAATCGTTTTGCTCTGATCTGCCTGACTGTCAAGCCTCTTGGCTGATCCAGTGGCATGTCTCCTGCAAGGTGCATTCGATCCGATAACAACAGAAGCGTCCCAGTCAGCGCCAAGTGTCATGGCCAAATCATCGACTTGGAGACTTGCGTATCCGTACCTCACCTATCTGCCAAGTTACATCCCCAGTGGCAGAATGTGCTTGGTGGTGTTCCGTCGCCTCGCTACTGGGTAGCATCCGCACCAAGGCGGTGGTGTCGCCGGCCGGAAGCACATTGCGCAGTAGCGCTGCATCGTATGCGCGATCCACGCAACACACCTTGAATAATTCGTACAGGGTGCAGTACCTATGTGTAACTCCGCAATCACCATCTCACTGTTCAGACTTGAAAGGAAGAAGAAAGGTGGTGGTGAAGGGGCGAGAGACCTGGCCGCGCAGGGCAAAAACTTGAAAAATCACACAGGGAAGGCAGGGGGAAGGGGAAGGGGTGACTTTTCACACATACTACGTAGGTACTTTAGGTAACCACACCCAGAATGCCACATCGACTTTTCTTCGGATTGCGAATCGTCCCCAAAGCTCCCTATCCACGCCTTCGTAGGTATTGTCTCCAAGGTATTTCATTCTCTGATTCCTTACCTGTATCTATCCTAGGTACAGCCGTTCCGTTCCCTAGCTTCCAAGGTTCGCTAGGTTATCTTTGTCATTCCCCCTTGCGGCATGTATTAAAACCCGCGGCAACCAACTCATGCCAAGTCTGCATTCCTTCCGCCCAGTCGCAGAATATTTCTCGAGGTTTGCTGCCTTTTTTTGCTGCATACAAACACAATCACAAGCTTGGGATCTGCCGGTCCATTCTTTCAGACCAACTGCATCTTTGAGAAGCCTTGGCTTCTTACCTATTACCTGATTAACTTGGAGGATACACGAGCCTTGGATTGATTGAGGCGTTTTCAGCACGGCACCGTACCCGTTCTGCACAGCCTGCCGCCTTCCCGAGTCCCGTCTTATCGGACCAGGACACGCAAGTCAGCATCCCGGCGTCATCCAAGTCGTGGCCTACGGATACCGCCGCAGCCACAGCCGCATTCGCATCTTTTTTCTCCATCTCACCCGCCCTCTCACCCTCGCCCTCGCCGCCATCGCCCCCCCCCCCCCCCCTAGACTCTGGATACGGACTACGGGACCACGGTACCTCTATATTGCCAGGGCCAGGGACAGAAAAAGGTGCATTCGCCCAATCGAGACCCCTGGAAAGGAGAGAGGGAAAATTCAGAACAAAAAAGGGAAAGGTCTCTTTGCTCTTCCGCACCCAATTATTTCCAATTCTTGTCCTTTCGAGTCTTGAACAGACAAGCCAACCACAACAACCAACGCCTATCTACTATTTACCTGGGATAGTAGAGCTTCAACGTTGACGTATCCGTACGTTCGTTTTCGCAATTCCTTGGCACCTCTCAGATCGATCGCCGGAACTCTATCCAGCTACTCCCCGACTATCGACGGCCCCATCTTCGAGGTATGTTCCTCGTCTGCCATTACGTCCCCGGGACCCACGCCTCTCTATTCGCTACCCAGCTCATCCCTTCACCACCAAAACCTTGACAGGCTTCCTCTCCTTTTCCATCCAGCCCAGACTTTCCAGACTTCATTTACCTGCCAGCCCTACCCGCTTGCTGTCACTTATCCTCAGCATTGCGCCTCAACCTGCTGCCTCTTGCTCCATTCACCTAATCAGTCCCAAACTGACATAATCTTTCTTGGTATTGCAGGAATTACTCCGCCATAGTCCGAACCTGAAAGCTTCCTACGACTCTTATCCTCCTTAAACCCCTAATCCGGCGCCTCCAACTTTTTCAGGAACCACGTCGCATCCGACTCTATCTACGACAGCCACTCTTTTCCAATCCTACAATCCGATTGTACGAGTCTTTGGCAAAGCGAAACTTTGCCTTCCGATGACTTCATAGTCTACCAATTGAAATCATAACAAGCCGTCACTCTTTACACATAAATCCGCAATGCTCACACCTCGAAGAGCCGTCGCGGTCGCCGCGTTCCTCTTAATCGTTTTCTACCTAATTTCCTCCTCCCACGACATAACACCTGCTGTCAAGGCACCAGTCGCTGCCTCGAACCATGATACGACCGACTCGAAAACGTCCTCATACACCCCTGCCTCCGCCGACGGCGAGATTAAGCCCTCTGCTCCCAAGGTTGCGACGCAAAAGCCCACGATGGACATGTCCAAGATGTCCTTGTACGACAAGCTGGCATACCAATACCCCTATGACCCCGAAACGCGTTTCCCGGCCTACATTTGGCAGACATGGAAGTGGACACCTGCTGAGCAACAATTCAACTTCCGCGAGCAGGAAGCCAGTTGGTCAGAACAGCACCCTGGCTTCGTGCACGAGGTCATTACCGACAAGGTCGCAGTCAACCTGCTGCGCCTCCTATACGCGTCCGTCCCCGAGGTTCTCAAGGCGTACGACGCTCTTCCTCTGCCCGTCCTGAAGGCCGACTTCTTCCGATACCTGATCCTGCTTGCGCGCGGCGGTATCTACTCCGACATTGATACCTACGCTATCAAATCTGCCCTTGAGTGGATTCCCGAACGCATTCCCCGGGAGAGCGTCGGTCTCGTTATTGGCATTGAGGCTGATCCTGACCGTCCTGATTGGAAGGACTGGTACAGTCGTCGTATTCAGTTCTGCCAATGGACCATTCAATCCAAGCCCGGGCACCCTGTCCTGCGCGAGATTGTTGTTCGCATCACTCAGGAAGCTTTGAAGCGCAAGAAGGCAGGCGAGCTGGACAACATTGCCGACAAGAACGTTGTCGAGTTCACTGGACCTGCGATTTGGACCGACGCCATCTTCGACTACTTCAACGACCCCCGATACTTTAACATGAAGAACTCTAAGGGAGCTATTGACTGGCAGAACTTCACGGGTATGGAGACGTCCAAGAAGGTGGGCGATGTGGTGGTTCTCCCCATCACGAGTTTCAGCCCTGGCGTGCAACAGATGGGTGCCAAGGATTACGACGATCCTATGGCCTTTGTGAAGCACGACTTTGAGGGTGAGTCAGGACACATGTTGTTTCCAAAGATGTAAAACTAATATGTGACCGCAGGTACTTGGAAACCCGAAGAGCTTCGCCACATTGGCGAGCAAAACGAGGATGGTTCGTCGAAATCGAAATAAGACAACCATCGAGCCGTACGAATGTGACGACACACCTTTTCTTCTGGTACATGTCTCTTGTAATATTTGCATCTCCAGCGGCGCCCTCACCCTCGGTCACGGGTTGGGCATGTTTCAGAAGTCGCGTTTCGTTTTTTTATTGACTTTTTTTCTTTCTTTCTTTTTTTCGTGGCATCGGCAAGAGGAACTACAAACGAACTGCATACCCCAGGGAAAAGGGGGAAAGCGTAGAGCTTTGTTTTTGGCATAGAGTCTAGTTACATCATACCTCGATCTGGCATACCGGTGGAGGAGAAGCAGAGAAGGCACCTCACGGGGTGAATTGGGAGATGGGCAGAAAATGGCCTCCAGAGGCGAACGTCCGGCGAGGCGAAAGGCCGCAAAAGGTTTGGGAACAGCTGTAATCCTCGTTAGCATCGTGGTACATATACCCTAAGCAGTCTGCGAGCAATTGGAACAAATTTGAAATGTCAAACTCGCGATGAGGATGAAGTGCTACACCAATTGCATCGGGGTACCCTCTTTCTCCACTGGTGAACAAACAATGGATTCACAACCATCTAGGGATCAACCTGCCGACAGTCTCGATTCTTGAATTAGAGTTCTAAAAAATGCGTAGGCGTGGCCTCGAAACCCGTCGAGGCTGTCACGGCGCGTCATTCTGCGCCTGACACCCGGCCAATCCCACATCGCGTGCACCCGCGGCTCCTTTTCTGCTCTTTTTTAAGGAGGTGTTCCCTGTTCGCAGCGGGTACAACCCCGCACGGGTTCTCCGCATTAGCTGTGAGGTAAGGGCGGGGGAGCTTCCTCTGCCAAGGCGTGTACCCCCAACTTTCGGCTCGGTGTGACGGGGGGGAACAGCGGCCAGACGCGGGAGAGGAGGGAGACTGGACGGACTGGACGAAGACGAGGGCCGAGAGTTCCAACCTCTTCTCCCCGCCTTGCTTTGAAGGATACATTGTACTTTGCCCAGACGCACTCGAATAGCTCGACGAATTGTTGGAGAGAAGAAGAGCCATGATAACGTCACAACGAGACATCTTTTGAGAAATACCTTTTTGGATTTTTGGATTTAGTCAAGCACCTTTTTGGTTTAAACCTCTGGGTTATAGAGCCGAGGTTGAGCGCGGGTAAGCTTCAACAACGACAACGACGACATCTACGGAAGATGATGCTCTCGACGGCTGGATACGTTCGTCTAGCGACGGGTCCCGTGGCGCGGACTACGGCGCGGCGAAGGTGTGCCGGTTTGAGGCCCGGTGCCGTCGTTGCCGAAGTTGGGCAGCGGAGGAGGCTGTCTTCGGGGTATGAAGGGTTGAGTTTCAGTCTGGGTCCCGAGGATGTGAGTTGCTTTTCTCTTTGCTGTTAGGCAACTGTTGAGGGTGGAGTTCTGCTCGCTCTAGCTCATCTCATCTCAGCTCGAGTGAGTGAGTGTGTGACCAGATATAGAGGGAGGCCAATTGTTGATGTGAAGCACCAAAACCCATCACGAGAGATGATGATTTCCTGGAATTCACAAACTCGCGGCCTCACTCGCTCACCTGCAAGACGACAGTAAAGAGAATGTAAGGCTAACACAACCGGCAGCCCCCCCTCCTAACCCAAACAATCCCCCAGCACTTTTCCCAAATCGTCTCTCAACACGGCGACCTCCCCGCCGTCACAGCCCGCAGCCCAACCCCAAACTCATCATCCGCCTCCCCGGCCGCAACGACAACAACCCTAACCTACGCCGCCCTCGACACCCTCTCAAACACCCTAGCCCACGGCCTCCGCTCCCTCGGCGTCCGCAAAGGCGACCGCCTCGCCGTCTCCCTCGGCAACGGCGCCGAGTTCGCCGCGCTCACCTACGCGGCCTTCAAGCTCGGCGCCGTGCTCGTGCCATTGAACCCGGGTTTCAATGCGAAGCAGGTCGGCGCCGCGCTGCGACATCTGGGCGTCGAAGTGCTCGTCATTGGCAAGGTTACGGATCTGCCGTATAAGCCGTGTCGGGGACGGAGCAACCTCGAGCTACTGAGGACGCTGGTGCCGGATTTGGATAAGGGCGGAGGAGTGGCGGAGAGCGAGGTTGTTCCGAGTTTGCGAAGGGTCGTGGTGTTGGATAATGCTGGGTTTCATCCCGAGGTGGAATTTGCTGGTGGTTTCAAGGCGCTGACGCCGTATGAGGTTCTACTCGAGTCTGGGGGTGCGACGAGGGCGGTTGTGCCCGATGCGCCGCTGAAGCCGGACGACACGATCAATATCCAGTTCACGTCGGGGACGACATCTCAACCGAAAGCGGCGATGCTGACGCACACTTCGATCCTTAATAACGGACACCTCATCGCGCAGAGGATGGGTCTGGTGCCAGGTGACAGGATCGTCGTGCCGCCGCCGTTGTTCCACTGTTTCGGGTGCGTGTTGGGATACATGGCGACCGCGACGACGGGGGCGGGGATCCTGTTCCCCAGTCCGGCCTTTGACCCGTCTGCCACGCTGAAGATGGTGGCTGACTACGACGCGACGGGACTATACGGTGTCTCGACCATGTTTGTCGCCGTGCTGGAGGCGTTGGCGGGCGGCGGGGTGGTGAAGAAGGAGGATATGCCAACGGGTCTGAGAAAGGGCATCGCGGCGGGGAGTTCGGTGCCGGAGAGTTTGATGAGAAGATTGTACGAGGTTCTCGGGCTACGGGACCTGGTGATTTGCTACGGGATGACGGAGACGAGTCCCGTGAGCTGTATGACGGCCCCCGACGACGGGTTCGATAAGAGGACGGGGAGCGTGGGGAGGGCGATGCCGCATACGGCGGTGAAGATTGTTGATCCTGCGGACCGTGGACGGGTTGTGAAGCGCGGGGAGAGGGGGGAGCTCGCGGCGGCGGGGTACCTTGTTATGAAGGGGTATTGGGGGGACGAGGAGCGGACGGCGGAGGTGAGGAGGGAGGAAGAGGATGGGCGGGTGTGGATGTACAGCGGGGACGAGGCGCGGATGGACGAGGATGGGTATGTCGAGATTACGGGGCGGATTAAGGATCTGATTATTAGGGGTGGGGAGAATATTCACCCCCTCGAGGTTGAGAATTGTTTGTTCCAGATGGAAGGGGTTAAGGAGGTTTCTGTGGTGGGCGTGCCGGATGAGAAGTTGGGGGAAAGCGTTGCTGCGTTTGTAGTTTTGAAGAAGGGCTGGAAAGGGGAGGGTGGTGATGGTGCTGCGGAAGGGGTGAATGTGATTACGAGGGACGAGGCGAGGGCTTGGGTTAGGGAGCACCTGTCGAGTCATCTTGTGCCCAAGCATGTCTTCTGGGTGGATGATTATCCCAAGACGCCGAGTGGAAAGATTCAAAAGTTCAAGCTGCGGGATATGGCAAAGTATCTGCTCGAAGGGAAGAAGTAGGAGATTCTGAACGGATCACAAGGTATGGATCTACAGTAGATACGGCATCACATAGTTGAGGTATCACGGTGTTTTTGATTTAATTGACCAACAAACTGATCAAAGCTAGTGCTCAACCTTGAGTGAGAAATCCACGTGTGGTACGCCCTGGTGAATGGCACTCGTCGAAACAATATCAACGTCTGTGAATAAGTCAGTATATCGCCAAATGAAGAACAACAAGTCACCCGGCATAACTCACCATTACACACATAGTTCTCAACGTTTTCCAACGTCAACCCACCAGAGACCTCGACCAAGAAGTACTTCTTCCCCGCCCACTTCTCCTTCAAGCTCTTGGCCGCAATCTTAACCCCCTCGCCCGTAAAGTTATCCAGCATGACAACATCCGCCCCGGCCGCAATCGCCTCGTCCGCCTCCTCCTCGCTCTGCACCTCAACCTCGACCTTCAAACTGAACCCGCCCACGCTCTTGGCCGCCTTGACCGCATTCGTGATGCTCCCCTTGCTCCAAACGTGATTATCCTTCAACATAATCATCGAACTCAAATCATGCCTATGCGCGTCCGCACCGCCCACAAGCATACCGTACTTCTCCACCAACCGGAACCCAGGCGTCGTCTTGCGCGTACCCGCCAGCACACCAGCATACCCGGCCGCCCTCAAATTCACCAACATACCCCTCGTCATGCTCGCCACGCCAGAGCACCGCGCAAGCGTGTTCAGCGCCACCCGCTCCCCCAACAGGATCCCGCGCGTGGGCCCCGAGACGGTCGCGACGCGCATCTTGCCCTTTGTGTTATGGTCTCCGTGGCCGCGGAGCTCGACGTGGGAGCCCTCCTTGACGTGCCACTCGACGGTGCAGCCGCACTGCGCAAAGACCTCGTCGACAAAGGGCCGGCCGGCGACGATGCCGCCTGATTTGCCCCAGAGGGTTGCGGTGCGCGGGGCGGCGCCGACGACGAAGCCGCCGTAGTCGAAGGAGGGGGTGTCTTCGGCGAGCCAGGCTGTTACCATTGTCTTCCAGCTGGGCGGGAGGAGGTGCTCCGGGGAGCCGTGCTCGAGGGGGACGTCTTCCATTGTGAGGTGCGGAGGTGTGGAGGGGTTCGTTCGGCTCGATCGCTTAGACGGTGATGTCGTGTAGTAGGCGGCAAGGCGAAGATATGGAGTCGGTTTGGGGTCCGGGAGGAAGACGGTTCGGCGATTGAGAGAAAGGAGAGAATTTGTAAGACTAGCAGACTCAAAGGTTAATCGCCACGGTTCGGATTCGTTGACGTTGTTGCCGTTGCCGGCTTCTGTCGGTGCCGTCTTCTGCCGATGGTGGGGTTAGCGTCGGCAGCTGGGCGGGGTAGTGAAACAGCTGGCGGCGACTGGCGGTCACAGGTCTCTCCTTCGACTTACACGAGATTCCGAAGCAGTGAACTCAAGATAAATGGTAAATAGGAGTTGCATTATTTCTAGTTAATTGAGTACAAACTGATATTCCCGGTACGCGTTTCTCAAAATCCATTAAAATCAACAACGGTCCGCTCCGGATCTCTGAAAAAACGTCCCCCTATCCTCTGCCTCACTGACAGAAAACTCGTCAGACGCGTACACAAACCCGCTTGACTGAATAGACCCAGACCTAGAAGACTCGGTCAGCACCCCAAAGTCAGAACTATCATGCGAATGATGCCGCTCTCTCGACTCGTCTGTCTGGGCCGGGTTTGCAGTCTCGTCGGCCGGGGCACCAGGTGACAGCGGCGCAGAGTCGTAGAAGTCCTCAATGGTTAGTTGTCGGATGGGACGGAAGTTCCGGTACAGTTCCTTCTGGGCGCCCCGTACCACGTCGACGGTGGCCCCGTCCCCGTTCTCCCCGCGTCGTTTCCGTGCCGTCGAATCCGCTGTCGGAGTTTCCGATTCCGAATTGGTTGGGTTCTCGACCAAGCGTCGGTCCAGGACGTGTGGAAGCTGGAGGCGGAAGTGCTGCTGTTGCTGCGCATTGTTGACACTCTCTTCTTTCTTGTCACTGATATCGGTATTCAATGGGGCGTCTTCAAAGTCTTAAAAAGTGATGAGTCTTTGACATGGTCAGGTAAGGTGTTCAGTATAGAGGAGCACTTACACGGAGACGGCATGTCTTCGCTCGGCTCAACAGGGAATAGGATACCGTAGATGGCACGCCACTGCTGTTCTTGGGTTCCATGGATTCGTCTTCGCAGAAATTTTCTCTGCTGTCTGGTGCATCCCAGAGGCAACACGGTTGAGACCAGCTCACATTTTATCGGTTCCAGCAAGTGATTATGAAGGCTGTTCTCGGAAAAGAATACTGCGGCGCATCGGGGGCAGTAGAAGGGTATTATGTGGTGGTCGTAAATGTGTTGTCTATTGCCTATAATATAAGCCTGTGTATTGCCTGGGAACGGATCATACTGACCTGACTTCATCCACGCTGGAAAATCCAGGCCCTGTACAGTAGGTCTTTCGAAATTGCCCGTCGGGATCGTGTTGATAGAACGGGCAAGCAAGCTTCTTGGCCAGCACATTTGAGAGATCGCCATCAGAGTCTGGCTTCCGAGACGGCTCATCTACGTCTTGACCAACCTTGGAGGGTTCGGATGACGATTCCTCACCCTTGGGGATTCTCGAAGAGCTGCACACACAAGGTGGTGAGAGAGGCGTCGAACGTCCCTGCTCCCGCGGCAGAGATGGACAGGAAGTCGTAGGTGGAGACGGGTCGTCCATTCCAGGTGTACCAGATTTGAGACTCTGGTTCAGCAAGGTGGCGAGCCCGTTGATTAGGGTTTCGGCTGCCTTCAATTCTGATTTGGTGCTTGGGTAACCTTGAGAGTGGGTGATTCTCGTGGCACCAATTGTGATGTCAAAGGACATGGCATCTGAAGAGCAATAGGCTCCATATCCACCTGGTTCTTCCAGATGAAGAGAGCGTTCGGTGCCTTGTAGTCCAGGATAATTTCTCGGTAGGTTGCATCCACTCCGTATTCCTCGCCCACCTCGGCAGAAATTCATTGGCTGTGTTTGGCATGGTCGAGGTGATTCTGCTAAGCACGCATGATCGATCACTCCATGGGGTTCCGAGCAACATTGGCATGTCTCTTTGAAGTCACGAGGTTAGTAAGTACGCTGTGCTCCAAGTGTTGCCCGTACCTCCGTAACTGCCATTTCCTTTAGAACGCAGCAGTGTTCTTTGGCTCTTTTTCTTATCGCCGCGCTGCTCGTGCCTCTCCATGTAGTACATTGGAAAAAGGAACATAGCTGCTAGGAGTAACGCAACAGATATCCCAGCCACGAGGCCAAAGATGTCGGGGGACATGCCGAGATACTCATCTTTGCGCTGCTGTTGGCAAGGAGGGGTATGGCGGTACTGAGGTTTCCAAGACGTGGACATATTATCATCGGTGGCTCAAGGTAGAGCGGATTCAGGGATGAGAGAAACTGTAGACTTGGAGTATCATGTGGAGTGGGCATGTAAAGCTCAAGTATGAAAACAGCGTCTTCCAACGCTTTGTGCGGAGAAGTAAAGGTCTCAGATCTCGACACCGGTTGCAGGTGTCTTGAACGTTGAGTCCCGATGATGCGGATTGGGTTAGGCCGGCGATCATCCGTACGACTAAACGCCAAGCCACTCATCTCGAAGGTTGTGCTCGGCAAGATTGGAGATCAAATGGCTACCTCTAGATTGACAGAAAAGGGTAAACAGATGGTTGAAGACAAAGGTAAGTGAGTGTGATGTCGTCATTTAGTGTCTTGTTCAACCTCTGCCTCAAACAATTCAATGCAGATTCAATATAGGTGTACGATAAAGACTAGTTGATTGTTGCTGACTAACTGAGAGAATGTAGGCAGTGAACTATACATTTTATGGGACACTGCATTCCCCAGATAATTAGACTGATTGCTGGTGTTATTGAAATCCAGTCCACATACCACGGCAGTCTCAAGGTTGATTGACTTAAGTACCCTCCATAGGCCTTTCAACCTCGTTGCATCGACGAATGTAGGCTCGATTATCCATAATCCACTCCCTCTCCCTCCCAAAGAAGTAATAACGCGTGAATTCGTGCGCCCTCGGGTACCACTTGCACTCACTCGCCGTACCAGGGTCTTCGAGAGCTACTATGTCGCGATCGTTGGCCGCCTCGAACCAGCCCATCTTGTCGTCATTGACGATGCCGAAAATGAGGCCGTAGCAGATGACGGCATAGGACGACTGTTGCTGGATACGGAGGCGTGGTCGGCCCCAGGCCTCGTTGAAGAAGGCGTGGGCTTCTCTGATGCCTTTGGTGCCGTTTCCGCCGGTGGCGGCGATGCAGTTTGTCCAGTTGCGGGCTGGGTACCATTGGGCGTTGATGCTGGTGGCAGCGAAGCCGACGACGGCTACGATGATAGTTGATAGTTTCTAGAAGTGGGTAGTAGGTTAGTATCATGACTCATAGACTGATATTCGAAAAGACGAAAGATTTGTAACATGCCATTGTGCTTGAGTGTCTTGATCTCTTAGAAAAGTGTGGTGCGGTTGGTAAAGGGGAAAGATTCTCATTTGATAGAAATCTATTCGTAAAATAGGCAGGGTAAGAAGAACTGCCTCGGGAGAACCTTGGTAGGCTCGGCGAAATTTTAGATTCAGAGGCTCTTCGGCTGTCCAGAACGACGTTGAACTTTGGGACTGCCATGTGCGACTCTTATGGGGCCACGATGCTTAGTCTACTTTCCGAATTATCTCGAACGTCTGATCCTCTGGCGAAACTTAATTTATGGCTCAGAATCGTTGTTTTCCTACATACAGGAGCTTGATAGAAGAACCAAATTCTGTCGTCTTCTACCTAATCGACAATGTCGGCTCCCTTTTCCCATGCAGTATCAAAGTACTGGCTGTACCATGCCTCAATGTTCTTCGTATCGTCAATCCAGACACCATGCTGCTCATTATACTCTGGATAAATATTGTCGCTTCCCACATACAGAAGCTGCCTATCAACACACACGATCTTACTGTGTTGGCCATACCGATTATCGTTCTGCATTATTCTCTTGCAATGGAGCCGGTCTTGGATAATCTCCGCAGCAGTGGTACCTGACGGCAGTTCTTGTGCGCCGAGAAGGCCAGTCAGGATTTCCCGGAAGGTTTTCCACGAGTACGGATCTCCATAGCCTCCTCCGGCATCTTTCGTGGTGAGCAAGATGTACATCCCGAAGCTCTTATCCTGAGGATGAGTCTTGACAATATTAAGCAGACCCTTGCACATGGCCTGCATAACGTCGTACGGGACCACGTACTCATCCCAGTCGAGACCAAGTTTGGTGTTGAGCCACCCCTTGATGGCATTGGCGCCTGGATTGCCTCGCAAGAATGGTTCTACAAAGATCTCCTGAGCGAGTGTAATGTTGCTCGTCGCATTCTCGATAGCGTGGAATCGCGCGGCTTTGCTTGCCCATACGGCGGGGCTGAGGCCGAACCGCTGCATAGCGGGGAGGATGGATTGATCGCTCAGCACATCGATGACGGTGTTCATGACCTTCAAGTCAGGGGTTGCGTCACTCGAGGGGTTGATGCCTTTGGTGGTTTGCATGTACACCAATTGCATCAAAATGTCTCTGCACAATGGTTCTGGTCAGCGCTGATCTATTTGTGTTCTTGAATTAGATGAAAGAGTACTTACTTCACGACATTCAAGACCAGGATAGGGTACCGGTGTTTACCAGATCCGGGAAGACGATCGCCCACGTTACTGGTTGTCAAAACTGCTTGCGACCCAGAGTTCTTCACAGACTGCTTGGTGTCACTAAAAAGTGGAACTGTATCTGCCTGAAAGCTGTCTGCCCCTGTTGGGGTCGGCCCTGAGAGCTTGATGGAATGTCGGAATGAAGCATTGTCGTCGGAAGGAATATCGTTGAGGTAGCTACTCTCATGTTAGTGTTCGCTCATCGTGTCTAGCTTAGATCCGACTTGCCTCCACAAAGCATCAGCATATTTGTGGGCTTCAATAGCTGCATCGCCTCTGATCTTGACCATAGAGTCGAAGGTTCCAACCTGGGTATCGCCATAGCTGTCCCACAGGTTCGCACCTCCCGTGGTCATCGTGGTACCATTGACCGCCGTGACCTTTGCGTGGTTCCAGCTGAGAGCTGGAAGCCCTTTACTCTCGGCGGCTTTGGCGAGAGGTAAGAGGCCATCGCTGACAAGAATGGTGGCCAGATCGATGACCCAGGGATGGCCGGACAAAGCTGAGTTGTTCAAGTAGTTCTTGAGCTCGGCTTGAAGCTTCTTCACCCACGCCTCACTACCTCCGGGCTGAAACTTGAAGTCGGGGTTGTAGAAGCCAATGTAAAGCTCTGCCTTGGGGTGCGTGATGGATGGCTGATTGTTAGACCAGAAAATCTGCTTGTAGTCGTTCCACCCGGATCCGTTACTAGCGTCCTTGAACTGAGCTGCGGTGATGCCGTTGTCGCCGCATAGTAGACGGATGACTGGCGTGACATCACTTGGAAGACCATTGACGAGCTTGTTCAGAGTTGGACTGATGCCCTTGGTGAAGAAAGTGGAGTTGAATGGTGCGAGGGTGAGTAAGTCGATGAACATGTACTTGGATCCATTTTGACCGATCGATATGTTCTTTGAGGCCATGCCATTCACCAAAGCCTCGGACACAGCAGCGGCAACGACGTTGGGAATTGGAGGTGATGTATCAGACCACTTGCCAAATGGAGTGGCGACGAAGAAGTCGAATGGGTCGCCAGGTTTGAAGCCGAGTTCGTTGGCTGTGTCATAGTGGAATGAAACTCCTTCTAATAAGTTCTTCGGGTCCAGGCTCGACAGATAGTGTCGGAGCTGTTCTAGTTTAGAAGAAGATGCCATTTTATCGGAAATCAGTCGTATGATCAATGTTAAACTCAGTTAGAACCTATCTCGAGAGAAGAATGGCTCCTAAAATAGTGACAATTACGCCGAGAGAGAGGTAAGATTGGCCACTTTATAGATACACTCTCAACCACAATTCTACTAGCTTACCTTCAGGGGGAAATCAAGGGAGGTAACCCAATGGCAGAAGATCACCGCAGAGTTATCGACTATTAGCACATATCCTTGAGCATCATGGTCTTCCATCTTGGAGAAAGTCCGCCTTGGCAAGGCAAGATGCGCATCCTTCTCAAACAATACGATCCTTCGAGTTCAGCTTAGCATACCAGTCTGACCTGTGAATCATTCAAAGTGTAAAAGCTGAGTGGCACTAGCATACGATTAGTTGAGCTCGCAAGACCATTGACAAATGTAATATTCAAAGCGGCCATCTCGCACACTGGAAGAGGTTGCTAACGTGAAACCAGCTAGCCACAATCACAGTCATTCTTAGCCTCATTGGGTGCGGCTGAGTCCAGCTGCAGAAGCCTCAAGATATGTCTCGGAGGCAGCTTTACGACAGATAAGATCTGATTGGCCTCTATGAGTAGAGAAACGCCATTGTGCGTCAGTATAGACCCTGTCGTGTGTGTGTTCAGAGGATTCCATGAATCACGATGCCAAGTGACATTGAGGCTAGAACTGCAAGTAAGATGCATGAGATGTAGCCAACAGACATACGAGTATAAGCGAAGTAAAGAATTGTTGAGTCAACAAAGCACTCTCTGCTTTAGAAACAACTGCCCGTGACTTATCCAATCTTGTATTTGATTAAATCTAGCTATGCTCCTCCGTGTCCAGTAGGCCCCGAATTCATCTCGACTGGGAAGAAGTTAAACAGATCTGTCGTGAGCACATCAAAGTTCAAGTCAGGGAATGGGTTCCCCACCGAGCCTGACATCGGCATGCTGTACTCTGTGATGGGTTCAGGTTGTGGCCGGTAAGCTCTGTTGCTGAAGAAGATCAAATCATCCGACGTTGTAGCCCTATTCTCCTCTAAGGATGGAAACTGTATGTTGGTCGGTAGGCGATCATCGGTCCATGAGGGTGACGAGTCGGCAGAAGCGACGTCCAAGAACGCGCCTGTGGACTTGGCCGCGTTGATGGATTGTTCCACAGCCCACACGATGCGCTTGATGGAATGTATGGCGTTCGTCACTGGATCGTCTCCCACTAATGAGCGCAAACAAGATATTGCCATCTGAATGAACTCCAAGTTGTGAGGGTGCTTTGCCGGATGGCGTAAGCTGTCGTATAACAGAACAGCGCAGGAGGACTCGATGAAGAATGCATGATATCGCCGTGTCTGAGAAGGGACAGGTTAGCTCGGTTTCCGGCGGCAATTACCCGTCGGCGACTTACGTTGCATTCCTCGGGGCCCCGAAGCATGTTCCAGGTGAAAGCGAGTGCATCCTGTGCAGCATCTGTGGCGTGTCGGCAAGCTTGCCGAAGCCAGATATCGCCTATCCCGCCGGATCCTTCTCCAGATTGCAGGGCAGCTTCGGCAATAAGAAAAGGGCGGAAGATGAGAAGAACAACATGGAAGTACACTAAGTCACTAGAAGTTAGCAAGCGAATCGGACAAGACTTTGGGCCAAAGGTTATTCGCACCGTTGTGAAGAAGAAGACTAGTTTCAGGATTCCATGCGTCTACCCGTTGTACGGAAGCTGCTGTACCCAAACCCCACTTCTCACCGTATTGCCTGACGTGACCATACAGCTTCTCGGCTTTTCCGTACAATTGACGCAGGGAGTCGGTGCGTTTGTTGTATATCGACTCAATCGCTTCTTCAAGAATGTTGGCGAATTGGCAGAGTGCCATCAACGTTGGTTGTCCGTCCGGATAGGGGCAAGATTCGAAGTCGGACTTCTGCATCGAACTGCGCCGTCCGACCACCAAGCTGAGCCAACTGTAGGTAACGATATCAGAATGATGTGCATCAAGAAGTCGGTCTACAGCCAATCAGGAAACTACTCACATTTCCAAGAAGTAAAGAGACCATAGCGTCACCAGTCTCCCCTGAACTTCTTCCTTTCTCGAAATTGCACTTGTGGTCCCTGCGTGCAGACCCATGGACAGGGCTTTTCGCGTTGCGATGCCGCTATGTAAGTAAGCGGAATTAGGACGACCCATGTTCAGCTGATAATGAGCCATAAGAATAGAAAACTGTATCATTGGTAATGTGACAGAGTCCTCGTAAATCGCTGCTTCCTTTTTGGCGTGGATAAACAATGATTCTGCAGCGTCGGTCTGTGAAGTGCCCAATGCCCCTAACGCCAGAGCTGCAAGAAACACCGTCTTTCTTTGTGGCTGAAAAGTTGTTTCTGGGGTATAGTTGAATAAAGTCGGAACCATATTGTCAAGCTCGGACGGGGTGAAGAAAGGTAAAGATGACAAGTGAGTTGTCTTGAAGTGCAAAACGAACTCTTCTGCCTGTAACAGGGACACCGGGCAGCTCGCAGGTTGAGCAGGCTCGACGTTGATCTTCAGTGGCATGCCAAAGAAGATGTTTCTCTGCATGAACATGTCCAGCCCCGGTCCTCCCTCTTGGACATCTCTGGCATGGCTCTGACCATACTGGCCAGAAAGCAGACCTCGATGAATCTGTTGCAGGAAAGCAGAATTCGAAGAAGGTCCGTAGAAGAGTTGTGAACTGTCGGTAGACTTTGGTGCATGGTGAGCTGCGGCAACGCTGTGATAGACTTCAGTTTGTGCTACATGTTGCTGGAGTTCTTCTGCTGAACGTTGAGAAGCAGCTTCGTCCCGGCGAACCCGATCAGAGCCCGGGGTGGATACGCCGTGGCCAGTCTCGGCATTCGCTACCGTCACCGCTGCCCGCTTCGATGACAATCTCACGCGCGGTTTGAGACGATACACGCAATCGGATGGCTTGTTCTCACATTGCCGACAGGGTTTGTGACCGGAACACTTGATCTTGCGCCTGCGGCATGGTTCGCACGCCTTGGGAATCTTCCCTCCGAATTTGCTGTTAGACTGCATCCCGCTAACTCCGAGATACGCGACCCTTGGCCCCCAATCGGAATAACAAGCTCAATGAAACAGAAAGATATGAAGAGTCAGACACGGAAGTGGTCTTAATTCCTCAAGTCCGAAAAGCCTCGAATAATTATCTATGTTGCCGTTTAGTGGAAGTTGAATGGGTCAGAGAGGATGAGTTTGGTAAAAGCGGATGAGATGATGTCCTGACGTAATTCCGTAAATCCGAAACACCGTAAACCCGCCACCGACAACGCTAAAAAGGGGTCCACTGATCTTGACAGAATGAGATTCAGTGACTACAACATCCGGAACCAATATACTGATGTTTCCTAAGTAAGTGTGGAGGCTGATTAGGAATTGATATTCAAACTGGGAGATTTAAAAAATCAGATTAGACTATAATTCAATTCAAAATGTGGTTTGCAACCTTGTTCAACCGTTTGACTGTTTGGTTCGTATTGCGATTCGAGTTACAACCCGAACTTTGTTCTACCAGCGATGACTTCAACAACAATCTACGACAGTGATCGGACTGTCCAGGCCGACGACAGTCTTCAAGACTTTGATCGGCCTCAAAAAGCGTTGACTGTCACTTTCAAGGATTTGAGCGTCGAGGTCCATGGACTTGGAGAAGACTATGGTTCAACGTGTTTGTCCGTTCTGGCCGACTTATTTCCATTCGCCAAAAGTCAAACATCTCGAAGGGTAAGAGAGCTCGGCTGTTGACCTCCGTTGGGGATTTTATGCTAACATACGCAGCATATACTTCACAATGTGACGGGTCAGGTACAGCCGGGGGAACTGGTAAGTAAACGAGTGCAACTGCAATGCTGCTTTCCTCTAACACCTCACTCAGCTATTAGTTCTCGGGCGACCGGGATCAGGCTGCACTTCTCTACTCAAAGTAATATCTAATCAACGAAACGAGTTCCATCATGTCAGCGGTGACATAAGATACGGCAATCTCGGCCATAGGGGAGCACAGCAGTTTCGCAACCATGTGGTAATGAATACCGAAGGTATGGAAATTGTATCCGCGGGCTGAGTTGTCAAAGTCTAACTTGGAAATCCGCCAGATGACTTACACTTCCCGACCTTGGAGGTGAAAAAGACCATCGACTTTGCGACGTCAAACAAGATACCTGGCTCATTGCCAGAGTCATCCACTAGTTCCAAGGATTATCTGTCACAGAAGACCGACGCCATTCTGGAATCCTTGTCAATCAGTCATACGAAGAGCACAATGGTCGGGGATGAAGTCATTCGTGGGGTGTCCGGCGGAGAAAGAAAGCGAGTGTCAATCGCTGAGGTCATGGCTACTCAGGTATGAACGTATGAACATGGGTATCCCCGATGTACGCTCGTTGACCCCATACACAGGCTCCTGTTCAATGCTGGGACAACTCAACTCGAGGCCTAGACGCCAGCAATGCGTTGGACTTTGCACGTGTCTTACGCACGATGGCCGACGAGGAGCACAAATCCATTGTTGCAACTCTCTATCAAGCTGGAAACGGCATCTACGATCTCTTCGACAAAGTAATTGTGCTTGCTGAAGGAAGAGAGATCTACTACGGCCCCACAACCGAGGCTAAGCAATACTTCGAGGACATGGGCTTTGAGTGCACGCCGGGAGCAAATATCTCTGATTTCCTCACGTCAGTTTCGGTTCCTACGGAGCGACAAATACGCCCTGGATACGAAGATAAGATCCCAACAAGTCCGGCAGATTTTGAAGATGCGTATAAGACGAGCCCTCTTTTCGACAGGATGGTACAGCAGATGAACGTGGCGTCAGAAAAGTCTCTGTCGGATGAAGTGGAGAGTATCCTGAGACTTCGAGATGCAGAAAAGAACCGCTCATTGCCGTCTCTATCTCGTCAAGGTAGTCCCTATCAGGTGTCATTCGCGAGCCAGATTGCAAACTGCATTAGAAGGTATCGTCAGTCTCTCTCCACACTTCGATCGCAAGGTCTAACTGAAATTGAAGACAGTTTCAAATCATCTGGGGAGACCGTTGGTCGAACGCATTGCAGATTGCTTCTGCCCTCATCATGGCGCTGGTCACAGGGAGTCTTTTTTACAACCTCCCATCTGACAGCACCTCCATCTTCACACGACCAGGCGCTCTGTTCTTCCCAATTCAACTCTTCGCCATGAACAAGATGTCCGAGACCACAGCCTCCTTCATGGGACGTCGAATCATCTCGAGGCATAAGCGACTTGCTTTCCATCGGCCCGCGGCGTACGCCCTAGCTAATGCGGCAACCGATGTCCCGCTTGTCATTTTGGCATACTCCTTGTTTCAGTTGATCTACTACTTCATCGTGGGTTTCCAACGTGAGGCGGGCCACTTCTTCGCCAACTGGTTCATGCTCATTCTATGCACGCTATGCTTCGCTTCCCTGTTTCGCATGATTGGAGCTTGGTGCAGGCATTTTGGGCTGGCTTCACAAATCACTGGGTGGATGACAATGGTTTTCATGGTCTATGCAGGTAAGTTCGCAATGATCCAATCACGGCTGATAGAAGACTTCTAAGCACTCACAGGATATCTCATTCCCGTACCGAGTATGCCTGTCTGGTTCCGTTGGATTTCATGGCTGAACCCCGCAACATATACCTTCGAAGCAATCATGGCTAAGGAGATGGGGGATCTCACCCTGGATTGCATTCAACCTCAGCTTATTCCCTTCGGATCTGCCTATGATAACAGCCAGTATCGCAGTTGCACAGTCAGGGGATCAACATCGGGATCGACAATCATCAACGGCGAAACGTACATGAATGCTCAATATTCAGTCTACAAGGCACACATCTGGCGTAACGCAGGGATTCTCATCGGATTCTGGATTTTCCTGGCACTGATGACCGCAGTCGGCTTCGAGATCAATCTGCATTCCGATTCTGGCTCGAAAGTGTTGTTCGACCGACGAAGCAAAAAGAAGGAGGCAGCCACAAAGGTTGACACAGAAAAGGCAGATGAATCGGCTGCTTCCCATGATGTGTCTTACATGTCTCTTAGCAAGACGGTATTCACTTTCAAGGACATCAGCTACTTTGTTCGACACGAAGGGAAAGACCTTCAGCTCCTTCGCGGAGTCTCGGGCTACGTCAAGCCCGGTCAGCTGGTCGCCCTAATGGGTAGCTCCGGTGCTGGCAAGACGACTTTGATGGACGTTTTGGCACAGAGGAAAGACAGCGGCACGATCGAAGGCAGCATCATGGTCAATGGCAAGCCGCAAGGTATCAGCTTCCAGCGGACAACGGGCTACTGCGAGCAGAATGACGTTCACGAGCCCACTGCTACAGTCTGGGAGAGTCTTTTGTTCTCGGCACGGCTGCGACAGAGCCACAAAATTCCAGATGAAGAGAAGCAGGACTATGTTCGAGGCATCATGGAATTACTCGAGCTGACACCTCTTCAGCACGCCATTGTTGGAAGTGAGTTTTACACCATTGAACTTGAGTCCCTGACATCTCTTTCGAAACCACGCGCTAATCAATTACTTTTTGCACAGCGCCTGGCGGGGGCCTCTCTATCGAGCAGCGGAAGCGTCTCACACTCGCAACGGAACTCGTGGCCAAGCCTTCTCTCCTTTTCCTCGACGAACCGACTTCCGGCTTGGATGGCCAGTCTGCTTACGAGATCTGTCGCTTCATGCGCAGGCTCGCAGCATCTGGACAGACCATTATTTGCACCATTCACCAGCCATCTGCAACTCTCTTCGATGCATTTGATGTGCTTCTCCTCTTGGCCCGCGGAGGACGTACGACTTACTTCGGACCCACCGGCAGAAAGTCAGCTACAGTGATCGATTACTTCGCACGTGTCGTAGAGTCACTATAGGGGTATCGACGTATATAAAGAGAACAGTTATTTATTAAAAATAGGAAATAAGCTCAAAGCTCGCTCTAATATAGAGGGTATAAGTAAAATAAGCCTTAGTAATTATATAACTAAGGTTACGTAATATATAATAAGGCTATAAATAGTTAAAATTATTATAATATACTTTTTTAAATAAATATATATTTAAAAAAAGCGCGCTTAACTACTTATATTATTATAAAAAGGTTTATTAAAAGCGGGAAACTAAATACTAATATATAAGAATTTATTTATAAAAGGAATTATAAAATAAATTAGTTTACGTATAGAGTTATAAACGAGGGGTAAATTAGCTATAAATTAACCTCTATATTTATTATTATAAGTAATTTTAAAGCTATATTATTAATAAAAAGTATAACCGAGAGACGGCCTCTTATTAGCTAAATAATTAATTTATAGGTTAAGGGTAGTAAATATATAAATTTCTTATTATTACTTATAGTACCGACTTTCTTTCCCTCTTTAACTTATACTTATATTATTATTATATATATATACCCTTACTTTTTTACTTTTATACCCGCGTTCTTATATATATATATTATTAAAAAAAAGATCTTAGTTAATAGTATTATTTTATTTAAATACTACTAAAACAATTAATTAAAAACTACGCTCGTATTACTATAGTATAAGAAGTTAAGAAGTATAAGTATAAAGCTATAGTTTTAAAAAAGAGTAGTAGCTCCCCTAGCCCCTTTTACGAGCTTAAGATAAGTAAGTAATATTCCCTCGTTTTATACTTTAATTATAATATAGCCTCGTTTATTTAATATTAATTTAATTACTTTATTTAATAAGTAACGGCCTTATAACTAAACGAGTTACTTAAGAAAGTAATAGAGGTAAAGAGGGTTTATAGCCCCCTTCCTCGCTCTTTTTTAAAAGTTAAAAAGAAGTCCTCGTTTTTTAAAAAAATAATATAAATAAAGAGGGTTTATAGCCCCCTCCCTTACCTCTTTTTAAATAAAAAAAAAAAGAAAATAATAACTTTTCCTAAGGGGATTAAAAAAATAAAATAAGTTTAAAACCCCCTCCCTCGCCTCCCCTTAGAGGGTATAAAAAGGTTAACTATATATATAATACTTTTTTATTTATTATTATTTATAAAACTAATTCTTAGTAGCAGACCTTTTTAATACTATCCCTAGTACTAAGGTTTAATACGAGCCGGTACTTCTACCCCTATCTAGTTTTAAATACTTTAAGTATATTAAGAGCGCCCTTAGTAGCTATTTAAATAGTATATACCTCCTAGGTTCGCATACTAATAGTAAATACTAACGCTATTAAACTTATAAAAAGTTAGGTTATACCCCTATTTTTAAGGGGTATATACGGTTCTTAAGTATAAAGTTCTTATATTTTAAATAAGAGGTAATAAAAAAGTCGGTAGTAGTTATAGTTATTAATATAGAACTACTTATACTTTATAAAATATATTCTAAGCTATTCTTATTTTATTTATTATTTATAATCCGTTATATAATCCTTAACTTATATAATAGCGGCGTTATATAAGGCCCTTAAGTACAATAGTTTTTTAAATAAAAATAAAAATAAAGGGGTTTATATAAATAAGGCCCTAATAAGAGAGGCGTTTATAAACGCTCTTTCTATACTAAAAGCGTTATTAAAAAAACTTATTAAAAACGTAATAATATTAGCTACTTTATTTATAAAAATAAACGGTATTTAAATTAGAATTAATACTTTTATTAGTTTATATATCCCTTTAAGTATATAGCCTACGTTTAAGTCCCTTTTAAATAAATACGTACTTACCTTTTTAGGTAAATAGCCTCTTCCTAAGTAACCTAATAGGGTTACTAAAGTAACTTTATACTCCTTAGCTATAGGCTACGTTTTTTAATTAAAAACTAGGCCCCCCGGGCTATTTTATTATTTTTTAAATATCCCCTCGTTTAATATAATTATCTCTTATATATCTCTTATATTTAAAAATAATACGAAGTATTTAAACTTCGTTTTAAAAAAGTTCTTTATAAGATTATTAACTAGTATTTTATTTATTAATATATAAACTATTTAAAATAAGCCTCTTAAGTACTCTTATTATAACTATATATTTTAAATATTAATATAATATAAGCGAGTTAAAATATATTCCCCTTCCTCTATTATAAGTCTAATTATTTAATAATTATCGTAGTATACTTTTTATATATTACTTAGTTTAAGTAAAATATTTTTAAAAAGGTATTTAAGAGTGAGTATTTTTTTAGTTATATATTTTAAGCTTAGTAGTTCGGCCTCCGTAATTAATATAATTACTATATTCTAACGAACTACTTTTTACTAAATAAGGCTATTAAAAAAGGAAATTATAAAACCTTATAAAGATCTTTAGGTCTCTTTATTATTTATAAATAAAACGTTATTTATAATTAATAATACTTAGTTACTCCCTAAGATCCTAAAGTATATTACTAAGTATTATATATAAAAAAGGTATTATATAACCTAATTTATAATAAAATAATATTAATAAAATAGGTTTATTAAGAACTAAGAGAGTAAAGCGTATATAAAAGTAATATTAAGCCGAATTATAATTACTATATATAATATTAAACTAACTTTTTTTTAAAAAAACTTAGTTTTGTTTAGGAATATAATCCTTAGGTTCTTCTTAATTAGGATTATTAATAATAAGGTTATAAGAGTAATAAAATTAGTAAAATCGAACTTCTTAGTTACCTTTTTAAGATATTAATTATAAGCTAAGTAAATCTTTTTATTTAGTTAATTATAAACGACCTTTATTTTAAAATATTACGAAACTAGCCCCTAGTTTTTTATTTTATACTTCTTTTTAAGTCCTTTAGTTACTTAATTAGCCTTGTAAATATAGTTTTTATAATAAAAAACGAGGATATTATTTATATAAAAAAGAACTAGGACCTTTTTAATAAAGTTTTAGAATAAGCACGGGTCCTTGTTTATAAATAAAAGACCTAGACTTTTAAAAATTAATACTAGCTCCTTATACTATAATAATAAAGTATTACGGGCGCTATATAAAGCCCGCTCGAGTTTTATATATATTCTTAGCTTATAAAAGCTGTTTAAAAGCTCGTAAATAATAAGGGGGTTACTTAGCTTCCTAATTACGTTTAAAAAGGTATTTATAATATTATATTAATACATTTTTAAATCGAATTAAGTAGTAATAACTATAGCTACCCTAAACGTCTTAATAATTAACGTTACTATATAGGTCTTTTTTAAGGGGTATTATTTTTAAAAGTCCCCCCTAATACAAATTCTCGCTTTATAATAATTAAAGTAATTATTATTATTAAGTTTATAATTAAATACTTATTTAAGGGGTATTAGCTTAGAAATAACCGACGCCTTACTAATTACTTTTTAAGTATTTATTTCCTTTAGTTTTTAAATTTCTAACTATACTACTTCTATAAATTAACTTCTTAAAAGTTCTAATATTTTAAAAATATCCTTTTATTTCCCTAAAAAGGTAATTAATTAATCTATATAAATTTACTTAAATTAAACCGTAGTTAATAAAACGTACTTCGTTTTACTAATTATAGTATAAATATAATAATATAGCGTCTAATACCCTTAGGTTACCTCGTTAACTACTTTTTACTAATTAGGTATATATATATTAAAAAAAGAATCTTAGTCTTTTTTTACTTAAATATAAAAAGAATACTACCTAAATTACTCTTATTAACTTAGGTTTTAAATAAATATTTTTAAGGGTTAGTTTTTTAACCTCTAGTTTTATTTAGTATACCCGTCCTCTTTTTAACTATATATATTAACTATATTAAAGTTACTAACTAAGTCGTTTATTACTTTTATTTCTTAATATAAGCTTGCTTACTAAAGGGGTTTATTAGGGTTTAATTAAGTAAAAAGATCCTTTTTATAAGAGCTTTAGGAAGTTTTTACTTCTATTTATATATATATTACGTTTTTAATCCTTTTTATAAGAGGATCGACTTCTTTTATAGCCTCGCTTACTAACTTAGTTAGCTAAATAAAGTTCGTTTTTAACTCTAGACTTTTAAAATCTAAGGTTAGTTCGGGAATAAATAGCTACTTACCTCGTTTATTTAAAAATAAACTAAGCTTATTTACGGCCTTATTTACTTTTTATAAAATAAGTATAAGTAGTAATAGTTATTTTTTATTATTAATTAATATAACCTCTTTTTTATTTATAATTTTAAGTAATTAAAGTTTAGGTTTAATTATTATAAGTAATTATTAAATTTTATTTATTACGGCCCTTAACTTAAGTAAATAAATTACAGTTTTAGTATTATTTTTTAAATAAAAAGCTATTTTATTAAACGTTATATTTTAAGTAATAATAATTTTTAAAAGCGAGGGGATTTAGATTTTATATAAGTTATAAGCGTTTATTACGTAACTTACGAAGTACTTAATATATCCCCTCTATTTTATTTTAAAGCGTCTCTTATTAATTCCTTTTTTATAGTCCTTTTTAAAAAAGTACGCTCTATAATTATATATATACGTCTACCCCTAATAAGGACGTAAATTATAAGTAAGTTTTAATATATTTATTAATTATTATTACTTAAAGTAATAAGCGAACTAAATTTCTTTAGTTTAAACTAGTAATAGCTAGTTAGTACGTTACCTAGGGCTAATATTATATAAGTAGGCTATAGCTAATATAGTTTCTATTTAGAGTTCGTTTAATAAGCTAGTTATTAATATTATACTAATCGCTTTATTAATAATTTCTTAGCTAGCTCGTTCCCCTCTTTTATTTAGTTCTTTTATATATAAAAAAGTAGTCTTTAGGTTTATTCTTAGCTCTTATACTTATATTTAAAAACGAGTTTTATTATTAATTATAATTATTATATATTTTATATTTTATTAAATTTTATAAACGGCTATACCCTTTTATATATATACTTATTATTTAAAAAAGTATAGGACCCTAAATACTATATCGTAGGTCTTTATAACTTATAAAAAGATAAAGATCTTATTTAAATATTCGTTTTTAATTAATATTAGCTACTTATTTTATTTATAAACTAATAAGTAGTTAAAAAGGTCTTATAAAATCTTATAATAGGGTCGGGTTATTTTTTATTCTAAAGTACGTTATAAAATAATTTATTTTATATAAGTAGTTATATAATATTAATATTCTAAATAGCTTAGTTTTTTAATTTTTACCCCCTAAGTAGCTAAGACGAGCTTCTTAAGTATTATTAATACGAGATATTTAAATTTAAAGTACTAAAGCTAGGCTATATTTAATTAGTCGTTCCTTAACTAATATAAAAAACGTAGGTATTATATACTACGTATTAAAATTATATTAATAAGCGAAGACTAATTTTTAAGTAGAAAATAGGATAAATAGGGCTTATATTTTAAAAAAACTAAATTAACCTTTTTCTTAAGCTACTTAATAATAACGTTCTTAGATTTGCTACTAAACTAAAGGGTATAATTAAAACCTAAGTACTAAATATCCGTTTTTTAAAAAAGAGCTTTTAATACGACGTTTATATAGAAGTTCTTAATAAAACCGATATTATAAAGAGTAAAGTACTCTATCTTAGGCCCCTTTAGTCTTATAAGGATATTTTATATAATCCTCGTTCCCTTAGTAATAATAAAATAAAATACCGTTTTAAAGTCTATATTTTCCGAGCTATTACTTTATTAAATAAAATCCGGCTCTAAAAGTAATTAGTTATTAATAAAGTAAATAGTACTATAGTTATTTATAACTATATTTTTAAAAAGGAAATATAGGCTAATAAAGGGGATAAAAAAAATAGTAAAATTATTATTTTTATTACCCTCCGTACTTAGTTTAAAAAGTAGACTAATATTAATAATTATAGTTATAATATTTAAAAAGTAGGTCCCCTTAGAGTTCTTTTTATTACTTAGCTTATTAATTTTAGTTATTTTTCTAAAGTAACCTTGGTTATTATTACTTTATTTAAGAGGGGGTTTTATATAAATCTAGCCCTTTTAAGCGAAGTTAATATAGAGGTCTATATACTTTTCTTAGTTTAAATAGGAAATTATTTTCTAAGCTTCGTTACTACTTAGTTAAATATATTCTTATTTTATTTTACTTATTAAAATAAGCTCTATTTTTATATAGTTTATTAGTTTTTAATAATAAGACTTTTTATAAGGGTAGTTAGTTAATAAGTTAAGAATCGCTTTGTTTTACTTAGGGAAATCTAAGCGACTTATTAATATTATAAATACTATAGGGGTTCGTTTATAACTTTTACTATATACTACCTCTTTATATAATAAGTCGTTAAATATTTTAGTATAATACCCTATATTAGGGATCGCTTCCCCTTTTTATTTTAGTTTAATAATATTAATAAGCTCTTAGTTAGATTAATTTAGGGTAAAGCGACGTATAGTTATATAAAGAAAGGTTTTTAAAGCGAGGGTACCCTAGACTTTAAGTAGTTTAAGCTACGTTATTTAATAATAAGCTAAGAAAAAGTTTTTAATTTAGGTTAATAAGTTAACGCTAAAGTTCGCCCTATTTATAACTATATTAAATTCTTTTTTTATAATTATAAATAAACTAAAGTTACTTAGTACGTATTTTTACTTAAAAACCTAAATTATAATATAAAAGGAGTAGTTTAAAAAATTAATAAGTTCTTCTTTTATATTTTTTAAAATTTCTTAAGTAACTATAAGGAAGATCTAGCGATTTATTAATTTATATAATCTCTTTTTTCTTAACTAAGAGATCGTTTTAAATACTATTTATTAAATAAAAGAGGTATATTCTTTAATAAAACGTGCCTAATTCGCTATTACGGTTTTCGGCTTTATTAGAATAATTAATTACTTAATTCGTTCGTTTTTACTAAAGAGTTCGTTTATAGTCTCGCTTTTTAACTCCTATTTAGTTTATTATTAAATAAACTTATTAAGTCTTTATTAGTATTTAGTTAAAGCCGCTTTATATATTTAGTTTTAAATAGTATTTCGTATTTTAATATACTCTTTAATTAAAAGAATAAACTTAGTAAAAAGTAATAAATTTAATAAAGAAGTATAGTTATTTAGGTTTAATAAGTCTTAGACGTTTTTTAACTAAGCCTTAACTTATAGAGTAAGGTACTACTTTAACTAGTCTTATTAATAATTAAGCTTTTACTTAGGAATATTAGTAGTTTTTTTAAAAAATATTAATTTATTTAAAAAAAAAGTAAGTAAACGTAATAAGGGTTAAATAATATTATAAAAAAGGATATAATAAACCGTAATCCCTAAGAAATAACTTTTTAATAGAGGTATAGGGGTCTAAGTTAGAGCTAAGCTTATAACTATTATAGAGTTATTATAGGGGTATTAATATATATAAAAAGAACGGTTATTTATTAAAAATAAGAAATAAGCTTAAAGCTCGCTTTAATATAGAGGGTATAAGCGAAGTAGGCCTCGGTAATTATATAACCGAGGTTACGTAACGTGCGGTAAGGCTATGGATAGTTAAAGCCATCACGATAGCACGCAATAGTACCGCTTGCCCACCGCATGCGAATCCCGCTGAACACATAGTCGATGTGGTGCAAGGCCGTTTTGGTACTGAGATCGATTGGCCGCAGACATGGCTTGATTCTCCAGAGAGACAAGCGGCTATCACGGAACTTGATGCTCTCAACTTCAATGTTGAGGAGAAGAAGGACTCTGAGCCATCAACAACGGCCGAGGCCGTCGATGAGGATCAGCTTGCTGGATTCGCTACCCCAGTCGCGTACCAGGTCTATCTCGTCACAAGCCGACAACTGGTCGCGCTGTGGCGCAACCCTGATTACGTCTGGAACAAGATTGGACTGCACATCACCAACGGACTCTTCGGAGGTTTCACTTATTGGATGCTGGGTGACGGTACCTTTGACCTTCAACTTAGGCTCATGGCTGTCTTCAACTTCGTATTTGTTGCCCCTGGATGCATCAACCAGCTGCAGCCGCTCTTCATTCGGAACCGCGACGTCTTCGAGACTCGCGAGAAGAAGTCTAAGACTTACCATTGGTTTGCCTTTGTGGCGGCTCAATTGCTGTCAGAGACACCTGTGCTGATTGTTTGCGGAACACTGGCGTTTGTCACCTGGTATTTCACGGTTGGCTTCCCCACAGAAGCAAGGATTTCCGGACAGGTCTACCTCCAAATGATCCGTAAGTCTTACTCAACCTCAATCGTGTGCGAAAATATCGTGCTAACCTGTGCTCATCCAGTCTATGAGTTCTTGTACACTTCACTGGGACAAGCCATTGCCGCTTACAGCCCCAACGCCTACTTCGCCGCGCTGGCCAACCCCATCATCATCGGCGCGGGTCTCATCAACTTCTGTGGTGTGGTTGTTCCTTACTCGCAGATCACGGCTTTTTGGAGATACTGGCTCTACTGGCTCGATCCATTCACCTACCTCATCCAAGGAATGCTGGAGCCTGTGGTCTGGGATGTCAAGGTTCACTGCAAGCCAAACGAGTTGACGCATATTCCACTTCCAGGTAATAGCACCTGTGGGGAGTACCTCGCCGATTTTCTCTCTTCTGAGCCGGGCTACGTTGCCGATCCGGGAAATAGCACCATGTGTGCGTACTGTCCCTACAGCACTGGAGCGGACTACATGAGAACCATGAACATCAATGATTCCAGCTACGGGTGGAGAGGAGTAAGTAAACTATTGCATCTAGACATACCAAGGGACTCCCGAATTCTGACTGTTGATTGCTATAGGTCGGTATCACAGCGCTCTTTTGCGTTTCGTCGTACGCCCTCGTCTTTTGTCACGTAACAAGGATAGTAACCGCATCTCACGAAGTGCCCGTCATATACTAAATTACGTATCTATCTTAGATATTATATATATAAACCTTTTCTTTTTATTTATTTCTATTTTAATATATTAAGCTACTTTTATTATACTCCGTATACTTATTATTACGTATTATAACTCGTAATAATTATAAGCCTAGTTCTTAATTAAGACCTTATATTATAATAATATACTTATTAATACGATTTTTATAATCTCTTTAAAATAATAAATATACTTATACTAATTTTAACCTAAGTTAAATTAATTAGTTATAATAATTAAATTAAATAGTTTAACGTACTTTATATTATAAATAAGAGCGTCGGGGTTTAGAAGTATATTAATTTAAATACTCTAAATTCTAATATACTCCTTAACCCTTTTATAACACTTATTTTACTTTTTAAATTTAGATAATTAGTTATAACTTATAATAAAAAAGAACTATAAGCTTATTAAATATATTATAAAGTATTCGAGAATAATTAAAGAAATTAAGAAATTTTATATTAATAGCTTCTAAATATAACTCCTAATATAACCCCTTTAATTTCCTTAAGTATAAGTAATTTATAAGACTAAGCTAGGTTTTTTTTTATAAAGCTAGCTAGGCTATTTATTTTACGTAAATAAATCTATCCTTATATTATACTTATAAAAAGGATTTATATACTTAAGAATATTTAAAAATAATAAGAGATCGAAGCTAAATATAGATAACTTAAGGCTTAGGAATATAATATTATTAATATATATATTAAACTCCTTACTTAGTAGTTAGTAAAATTAATTAACGCTATTTTTTATAAATACGTATTTTAAAAAGCTATTAAGGACGGCGCTAAGTTTAGTATATAACGAATCGTTAAATATTTAAAATAGGAATTTATACCCTCTAAAGTAATAATTAAGAATATAGTTCGAGAGGAATATTAATAAGCTTTTAATAAAGTAAGGACCGGAATTAACCCCTAATACTAATATAAAAAGTAGTAGTTTACTTATTTCTAAACTAAAACGTACGATATTTTAGAAATTAATAAAGAAATTACTATACTTAACTTCTTAGTTATAATTAAGTCTAAACTTAACCTTATATAGGGGTAACGTATATATAAAACCTTTAGTAAATTAATAGCTTTTAGAATATATATTAGAACTCTTAAAGAAATTACGTATATATTTAGTTTAATAACCTAGGACGTATATACTAAATAGTTTTTAAGTTAAGGAAGGGCTTATTTTATTTTTATTAAACGCTCTAACTTAATTAACAATATAAATAATAAAAGTAACGTTTCGTACTTTTATAATTATATATATTTATAGCGCCCTTTAGTATATTAAAAACTAAAATAAGTATTTATAAGCTAAAACGCTAGTAAGTTATTAATATAAATATTAAAGAGCTATATAAAAGAAGTCCTTGCTATTATTAAATTAAATAAATAGAAATTATTTTATAATAAGCTTAAGAAAGCTAGTTAGCTAAGGAATAATAAAACCCCTAAGAAACTTAGGTTTTTAAAAAGATCCTCTAACTAACTTATAATAAGCTTATTAATAAACTAAAATAAGGGCTATGTAGTTATTATATTTATAAAGAGTTAGGACTTAAAAATAAACGCAATTTTTAGTACCCCTATAAGTAGTACTTATCCCTTTTTTTAAAATATAATAATAAATAGCTATAAAATAATATATTTAATTAATAATAAGAGCCTATTTAAACCTAAGAATTACGTATTATTAAGTAATAATAACTACGTTAAATTAAGAATTATTATACTACTTATTACTATACGTAGTATTTATATTATAAAGGGCGTTTTAAATAGACTTAAAGAGAAGAGAACTTATAATTTAAAGCTTTAGAACGTTACTTATATTAAGGGATTTTATATTAATATAGTCTTAGAAACTCTATTAAATAGAAGCGCACTCTAGTACTATAGTTTAAATTATACTTTATAATAGGGAACGCTTTATAAGAGTACTATTAAAAAGTAACTTATTTAAAAGAATAATCTAATCTTTTTTAAATATAAGCTCCTCTAATCCTATCTTTTTTTTATAAACTTTAAGTATATTTTATAAAGCTTAGTTAGTATTATATTACTAATTAGCTATAGAAAATTCCGTTACTTATATTAATATATTTATAAAAAGTCTAATAGCGTACTCTTTTAATACTTTAAAATAAGTTATCTCGGACTTAATACTCTTTATTAATTATTATATAAGACTTAAAGTATACGTATTAAACCTCTATTATAAGTTAAGTATAAAGTATATATATTATTTAATATTAAGATAGTAATTTTAAAAGGACTACCCTCGAGAAGAGCCTTATAGCTATAGTACTATATATATTAAAATCTCTTTTACTTTAAACTATTTTTTAATAAATGATAATATATACTTATAGCTTTTAATAAATATAGTAGATAGCTTAGGGGGATCCCTTTAAGAACTAAAATAAAAAAAGAAGTACTTTTTATATTATAGAGCCTTAAAATAGCGATTTATTATTAAAAAAGGACTCTAATTTACTTCTTTAAAAATAATAATAAGACCGCCTTTTTAATTATAAACGTTAAATATATATATAAAACGTAATATAGCGAGCTAGGAATTAGAATAAAACTTTTATTTCTATATATAAAAAAACCTATAAATAACGTAAAAAGAGTAAGTTAACTCGTAATTACTAAAGCTTATAAGATATGCTTTTTTATAAACTTCCTTATAAATTTATAAAATAAAATAGTATTAATAATAATCTTTATTTATAATATTACTTTATAAGAGGCTAATAAAAGAGATTCGCTTATTATAATAAAAATTAATTAGTAAAAGCGGTATTAATACTAATAATAAACGGGTTACTAAGTATAAGATTCTAAATTAGTAACCCCGTACTTTAGTAATCTTTATATATATAGCTACTAAGTATACCCTTTTTATAAAGATTATAAGAGAGGTATATATTAAAAAGAGTTTAAAGTGCTTCCCCACGGGTATATAGGATACCTAGTTAGATATATATTAAAAATATATAACTTATATAAAGTCTAAGTACCTATACTTAAGTAAGTATTTATTATAAAGAATATTAAGTTTAATAAAAAAGTTTTTTATAATCCTATATACGAGGAATAAGTTATTATAAATAAGTAAGTAAATCTAATAATTTAAAAAATATAAGAACTCTTTAATACTAATAATAAGTTAGTTTAAGTACTTAGGGAAGTAGATTTAGACTTTAGAAATACTAGTACTTAGGATAACTTTATAATTAAAAATAGTATTATTATTAGATTTTTAACTATTTAGGATACTAAGTAACTAATAAACGTATTCTAGGGTATAGTTAATAAGGTTAACGAGGCTAATATAGTTTTATTATTATTATTAACCCCTAAGATAACCCCCTTATATAAGCTTAAGGATAGGGGTAAGAAAGGGGATATAGTAACTAAGTTATAAATAGCTTTATATAGTCTATAATCCTCTTTATAAGTACTTATATATATTATAAAGGTTCTTAAGCTTTTAATTCCTAATAACTCTTAATAAAACGCTAGAGTATATAATAAACGAGGTACTAATTATAAAAAAGTAATTCCTAATACTAAAGTTAATATTAATAAAGAACCCTTATAATAAACCTTTATTATTATATAAAAATAGAGCTTATAAAAACTGCTTTATTAAGTACTAAGTAAAGCTTTATTAAGTTTTAAATATTTAAACCGGGCCCGTAAACCTTTATAACGCTTTAATAATAGTATTTTTATAACGCTCTTATATTTAAATATAAAAAACGGTGATTATTATAACTACTATTAAGACTACTTTTTCTCTATTTTTATACCTAATTAATAAAAAGCTATAAAAAAAAGTAATATAGGATATATAATACTTTATTAAGTAGTAAAAAGAGTAGTTTATAAGACCTATTTAGAGTGCTCTAAAGGAGTTTAAAAACTATAATTTATTAAAATTAACTTCTAGAGCCTATTAAAAAAGTTTAGTAATATTAAATATCTCCTATAATAACTATAAAAGCTACTTAGGGATACTATAAATATAGAAATAAAAAAGCTAAGGGATATTAATATATAAAAAAAAGTTAACTATAATCCTAAATAAGGGATCCTATTTTTATTAAAGTAAGTATATACTTATAAGCACGACGCTAATAATAAGGTTTATAAAGTAAAAGTACGTATATATATAAGGGGGGATATATAACTACTTAACCCCTTATAAAATACGTACGCTTTAATACTCGTTATAAAGGCCTTTAGGCTTATAATAATAATAGCTACTTAATTCGACCTTAAGGCTAACTAATATAATATTATTAACGTATTCCTTAACGTACCTTTTAAGAATAAAAAACTAGTAATTATTAAATTTTTAGAGGGATATAAGGTTATTAATAAAGTAAATAAACTCTAACGCGCTCTATATAGCCTTTAAAATTTACTAATTCTCTAGTTCTAAACTTTTATTTTTATATTTTGTAATATAAATATAATATATAACTACGAGGAGATTTATATTTATTAAATTATAAATAGGAAGGTAATACTAGTATTTTATATTAATAACTTTATTATTCTATATTATTAAAACGACCGAGAGGTAGCTTAAGGGATTATTAATAATATAAAAAAATATATTAACTTTAAAAAGAATAAACTAATTAATTACTTCCTTAGAGTATAGATTTTATAAAACTATATTACTCATAAGATTTACTTTATTTATAACGTATATATTAAGCGAGTTACTAAGCGCTTTAATTTTATAAATTTATTATATTTAGCTACCCCTCTTTTTTAAAATAAGTTTAAACTAAATAAGGGGTAGGTAATAAAGAAGAAAATAAAAAGCTACTAAGAGAAGGTCGGAAGTATATTTTATATAGCTATAATAATTAGGCTGGATATTACTTTTACTTATTTATAATTATTACGGTTCTTAACTAACCTAAACGTAACCTATATTAAAGTAATTAATTACTATATTCGATATCTCTACGTAATAAAATATTTTACGCTTTATTATAGTAGTATACTAAGTACGTAATTATTATTTTTAACTAGAGATACTAGCTTTATAAATAATAAAGTAATACGATAATTATTTTAAAAATATATAATATTCCTTTTTAGTGGCCTAATTTAATAGAAATTAGTATATTAAGCGATAGTTATAACGTTAATTACCGAAACTAAGCTTCTTTATTTTAAGAAAACTATAAAAGAGACTATAGCTCTAAAGCGCTTTTTTAAAAATATTACCCTTAACTTAGGAAAAGTATAGTTAATTAATTACGATAATTAGTAAATAATTCGACTCGTCGTAGGGGAAGGGAAAAGAATAGCTACTTAACTTTACTATATTAATATATAGAATATATAGCTAAAATAAGAATATATTAAAAATAGCTTCGAAGTTACTTATATATTAATAAAAAATATATTAATAAATAGACTTATTAAAAACTTTTTATAAACTAAGTTTAAATATTTCTATATATTTTTTAACCTCTATAATACGTAAGAAGTTATTATAAATAGCTAAAATAATTAAAAATAATTAATTTAGGCTACGTTTAGAAAAACTTAATACTTAAAAATAGATAATAAATAGAACCTAAAGTACGGCCCGGAGGCTTAAAATAAATAAAATAAAACTTTTCTTAGCTTAAAGGCTTAAATTCTTAAAATAACTTTACTTTATAAGGTATATATATATAAAAATAAGACCTAGGCTTATACTTATTATTTAAACTCTTAGTTTATAAAGTATATAATTATTAAAATTATAATATTATTAATAAAAAGGGCGGGTATATATACTAAGAACTATACTTTATATATTTTAAAGTTTATAAAACTAAGAATAGTGAGGGGTAGAACGATTATTAAGTTAATAATTTAAAGTATAAGAGCGGGTAGTATAATAAGAGGCTAGTTATAAATAATTATAATAAGCTTAATATTATAATAGTTTTAACTATCTATAGCCTTATTACACGTTACGTAACCTCGGTTATATAATTACTAAGGCCTACTTTACTTATACCCTCTATATTAGAGCGAGCTTTAAGCTTATTTTTTATTTTTAATAAATAACCGTTCTTTTTATATACGTTAATACCCCTATAGTAACTATTGGATTACGAGGCAAAAAAGGGCCCTATTAGGTAGTTAGGTAGGGGTAGTAGGTAGGCAGTCTGGGCCCGTATAGACGGACCCTTCTACCTACTTATACCTATAGAGAGATCGCGGGCTCTACTTACGAACTTCCCCTCCTATATATACGTATATAATAAACTTATACTAACCTATTAACTTCGTTATAACTAAAAGGTTTAACCTACTTACGTATATACTAATACTAATTAGTGGTTAAATTATATATATATTTTTATTATAGGTTAATAAGGATATAATTATAAAAAAAACAGCCTTAACCTACCTCGCTAACTATTCTAACTTATTAACTTAATTCTATTTATTTAACTAATAATAAGTAGCTTAGTTTATATTACTTTAACTCTCTTTTATTATTATTAATTAATAACTAGTTAACTAGTTAAGGGCCGTTAAGAGTACGCTTTATTACGTACGATCTCTTTTACTAAGGCTATTACTATAAAAAGATTAACTACTTTACTACTACTATTAACCTCGCTTTTATTATTAATATTATCTTTATTAACCTTATTATAATTACTAACTTCTCTCTAATCGAGCCGCTTATAAAGGAATTTATTTTAAATATATTATAACTAAGCGTTACTTTAAATTATTAATAAGTAAGAGGAGATTAATTATTAAAAGATTAATTTAATAATTATTAACGTATTAGCGCTTAGTAATAATAAGACCTTCGGAATTATAAATACGTTAATAACGAAGTATTCCTTGCGAATAGTAAAGTATTTTAAAATACTAAGGAAAAAAAAAGATCTTAATAATAGTAGTAATAGGGATCTATTTTATATTACTAATAAATCTACCTCCTTCTAACCTAATAAAAGCTCCGAGATTAAATTAATAAAACGAGGTACGAAAAGTACTAAAAGAAATTGCTAATTAATAGTCGACAGAATCCTTTATTAGCTACTAAAAGTACGGTTATAAAAAGGGCTTTTCTTCTCTTTTTATAACCTTTTATTAACTTTAATAACCTTTTATTTATATACCTCGTTAAAAGAGTAGAATTTTTTAATTAGTAATAGCAGCCCGCTCACTACTATTAAAACGATTATTACGACCGACCTATTACTTATTCTAATCTAACTAACGTTATATTATAATCAAAATATTATAATTATTTTTTATTATATAACTTACCTTACGGATATACTATAGTAACTACTAGCCCTAGTAATAAGTAAAAAGGGGCTAATAATTAATTAATATTACCTTAGACCTATTTATACTCTTAAATTATAAAACTATACCTAATTCTAACTTACTAATAAGATTACGTTAACCTAACTTAATAAGGCTTATTTAATATTATACTTACCTTTATAAGTAATAAAAAGCTTAATACTTTCGTCCTCTTTATAATAAGATCTTATTATTAAAACGGTTTAATAAGTAAGGAGCTATAAAAGGACTTTAAAACCGACTTCGATAATTAAGAAGTAGGGGACTTTTTAAAAATAAATAGTATAATTTTTAAAAAGCTAAGAGACTTCTTTATAAATAATAGTATTAACCTAATAATTAAGGACCGTAGTTAAATAATAAATAAAATTACTAGCGCTTTTAATACTTAGTACTTCCCTATTTAGACCTCTAAAAAAATTATAGTTTACCGTAGCTATATTAAATACTTTAATATATTATATTACGATCTTTACTTCCTTTATTTACTACTCTTATAATTAGTAAATATTAATAATCTTATTTAATAAGCTAGAGAAATAGTAAGGGAGTCTATATAACCCTAGCTAACTTAATTAAAATAAATAAAACTACGACCTTAGCCTCGTTACTAACTAATTAACTTATTACTTTTTTAAAAAAAAGAGGAGGAAGAATTAAAAAATAAAGTTATTATTACTTAATAATAAAATCTATCTAGTTAAATACTATACTTTAATAAAAAAACTAAAGATAATATTATACTTAATACTTATTAATTAATTAACCTTGCTAAGCTCTATAATAATAAGAATAAGTATAATAGCGAAAAGTATAATATTTTTAGTAAAAAGCTTCGGATCTTTAAAGTATTATATTAATAAATAGGAATTAGTAAATAATACTATTCTAGTACCTTCCTAAATATACTTAAGGGAAGGGTATGAACCTTCTATTTTAACTAACTTAATAATACCTCTAACCCGCTTAGTTTTAACGTAATATACTAAAGGACCTAAGAGTACTTCGAACTACTTATAAATTATTAAAACTACCTTACTAAGCTTTATAATCTCTATTAGTACTTTATAATTTATAAGAACCTAAGTAAGTCGAATTAATAAATCCTATAAGCACTTATTAACTATATTACGATCCTTTATAAAGCGCTAGTTATATAAGGATCTATTTTTAATATAAGTAACTAACTCCTCTATTATATAAGTAATATACTAAAATATAAACTTATTATACTTAACCTAGTACCTACGTTTATTAGTATTTATTACTAGCTTAGTACTTTAATTAATACTATAGAGAGAGAGCGTAACTATAATAAATAATAATAATATTTTTAAAATAGTACTTATAATAAAGAGGTCCCCGCTACTTACTAAACCGATTATACTTATAGTAGCTCTAATAAAGAGACCTAGTTTAATAAATAGAATTAACGTAACTACGGTATTACTAATAAAAAGTACTTTATTTATTATAAAACTAGCTATTAGTTAACTAAGTACTTAGAAAAAGAGCGACGTTAAGTATACTAGAAGTATAAAAATAGTAAAAAAAAAAATAAGAGATTTATACTAAGCTTATACTTATAGTTCCTCGCTTTTTATAAAGGAACTACCTCTATTAATAATAACGATAATAATAACACTATAATTTAATACTTTAATAGCCTCGACTTTAATTATAAAAATAATTACGAGGATAAAGTTTAGATTTTAATAATATACCTTATAACTACTACTAGTAACAGAGCCTTTATAAATATCCTTATTACTTAAGTAATAGAGCATAGCCTTATTAATACTACCTCTATTAACGAGTTAATTAAGCTTATAGAACTAATAACCTCCTTTTTACTAAATAAGAGGTACTTATTAGGGGATTTTTAAAATATTATACTTAATATTAATATTACGGAATTCTTAACTACGGGCTACCCTTAACTCCTCGTATTATAATAATAATAACTTAAAGTTATTCTTAATACCTCTAGAGCTAGCGAAATAAATATTCGATTTAATAATAACAAACCTATAAAGTTATTAAGATCTACGGTTATTAATACCCTATTTAGTAATATTACTTTTTATATCTTATTAACTAATACTCCTTTTTTATATTACCTAAAGGATATAAATAAGTTAAGAATATACTTTAATAATATTAATAACTTACTAATTAAGAGAGATGTTATAGTACTTATTATTTATAAATAGGGATACCCTTAGCTTCTACTCTTTAATAATAAAAAAGCTATTATTAATTACTTAACGGAGGGTAAATTATGCTACTTATATTAGTACTTTAGTTACTTTTTAATCCCTCGTCTCCTAAAGCTACTCTAGTAGTTTAGTAATAATATAAAAATCATAGCCCTTAAAAAGCTTATAAAAGTCTACTAATAATACTAACTTAATAGTACTACTCCTAGCTAATTTAAATTTACCTTACGAAACAATTATAATTTTAATTATAAAATCGTAATTAACGTAATATACTTAATAAACTATAAGGGTACTAACTAACTAGTACTTTATGTTATTAATACTACTACTTCTTTTTAGGTAGTAAGGTTCCTCGTAAATATAATTATAAAGTATATATAAAAAGCTCTTTAACTATATTAAATTAACGTTTACTTTGGTCCGCTAAACTAGATTATTATAAATATTAATAAGAACTTTAGTACTATAGAGTTTAAATCTTTTATTAGATCTATATTTATTAAAATTAAAAAAGTACTTATTAAAGCTTATAATAATATTAATAAAGCTAAGAGATACTACGTAGTATTTAAAAGGATATATAATATTATTTAAAATAAGTACTTATTAATAAGCACAGAGGCTATACTTTAGGCTATAATTAAAATAATTAATAATATAGTTAGCCTAAATAGCCTCGTTCTTATACTCCTCGTTTTTAGAGCTTTTTTACGCACTTTTAATAACTCTCTACTATTACTAAATATTATTTAATATATAAAAATAGTTAGGAAAATAATAAAGGAAGTCCGTAGACTTTACGCTAGTAAGTAAGTAAGTAAAGTACTAACTACTTAAAATAGACTAAATATCTCTTATATTATTAATTTATTACTATAATTAAATATTAAAATCTAATAAGAAGGTAAAGGATAGAAGGGCCTATTTAAGCTCGTTTTAATAAGTAGTATTACTTACGTAATAAACTTATTTTATAGCTTAATAAGCTTTTAAGCTATTATAATTAAACCTTAGTACTCGGAGGAGGTTAACCCTAAGCTACTAGCTATAGTAATAGAGTATATTAACTACTTACTAATCTTTATAATTAACTAGCTAACTAATAATAGCGCCGCTACTAATAAAATCCTTAATAAAATCGTTATAATAATTAATAACGACCCTTTATTATAGAGGAGGAGGACTAAAAGAATATTAATACGGCGCGGCTATAGTAATATTTTTATAATTATTACTTATTTTATATTTAAAAAAGAGGTAAACTTTAAGCTAGTTACTAAACTCCGTAATAAGGGTATTATTATTATATTAAGAGTACTTTTTATAGAATTTATTAATAAAGAGCTTTTAAGACTAGTTAAGAGAGGTATAATTAAATTTATTTAACTCGGCCCTAAATATAAGGATATAAGGATATTTAAGTTTTAATTTATTAATAAAATAAAGAACCTAGGACTTAACCTTATTAAAAAGTTTTACTTAGTTATATAAGGGTATAATAACGAGGGGAAAAAGGAGATCCTTACGTAGTTATTAATAATTTAAAAAACTAGTTAATATTTAATCCTCGCCCTAGCCCCGACCCTAATCTAAAAAGGCTACGTTATTTAGCTATAAAATATTACTTAAATATATATATAATTAAGCTAACCTCTTTATTATAAGGTTTTTACTTAATTACTAACTTAGATCCGTTACTTATACCCTAAGGGTACTATTTTATACGTTATATAATTACTATATAGTCTCGCAGAATCTAGTACTTATTAATAAGTAATATATAGTAAGTATTATTTAAAAATATTTTAGATAATAATATTTACGTTCGACCTATACTTACTAATCTTAATAAAAAAAAGCGGATTATTTAGTATTATTAAAATATAAACTAATAATATAATTAGATTATTAAATAAGACTTTTAGTTAAAAAAAAAAGACCGAGCTTAAGCGCGCTAAATTACTAACTAAACTAAAATAGTAACTATTAGCTAACGAGCTACTTATTTTTAATAATAGAATTATCTTATTAAAAAGTAGTAATATAGTACTTAAATAAAAGAACTAAGGGAAGAAGCTTAAGTAAGTTAACCCCTTAGTATTAAATACTAAATAATAATTCGTTAAATAATAAGCCTAAAGTACTTATATTATATTAATTTACTAACTAGAGGTAGCTTTTAATATATTATTTATTACTTAATACTAAGTAAATCCGTTATTTACTAACTACGCTACGCTAAACTATCGTATTAAATAATAAATAAATTACTTAGACTAAGGGCTTATATTTATACTATTAAATTTAATTATAGCTAAACTCTTTATTTTCGTAAATAGGTTATTCGTAAATAACGCTAATTATACCTTATAGCTAGGTTATATTATTATCCTTATAAATAAAAAATAGACTAACGAGAGCTTTATAATTAATAATAATATTATTTACTATAGTTTTATAAAAAGTAAAAGGATTACTTAGAGCGTATTAGTATTAGAGGTCTATAATATAGTTATAAGTATTAATATTAATTATACTATTTTAACTACCCTAGACCTTATTACTAAATAACTCGACGTTCTAAAGATCCTTATAGTAGTTTATATAGATTTATACTTACTATATAAATACCTCGTTAAGCTAGGTATTATAAAAGAAAAGCGCCTTATAATAAATATTATAATACTCTAGTAATTATATAAACGTCGCAAGCTTTGCGAAATTTATTAAATTAGTAGTAATAATAACCTAGTTAATAAGTTTATAAAAAGTATACTAAATAAGTCCCTTGAGTAATTTATTAATAAAAGAATTATTATAGTTAAAATGAAAGGGTAAGTAATACGTAGTTAAAATAGTAGTATATTATAAGTAATAAATCGTTTAGTAAACGTATATACCTCTCGGGCTCTAACTTAAAGAGAAATGTACGTATTGAGGGCGCAGTTAAATTAATAAAAAGCTCTTTTTTAACTATACTAAATTTAATAATTTTTAAAGAGTTTAAATATATAGATTATATATATTAAAGGATTAAAAAGTAATTAAAAGAAGGGGATAATAAAATTTCTATATAAATAATTATAATAAAAGCTATACTAAAATTTTAGTATACGGCTTTAAGTACTTCTAAATAAGGGATTAATAGCGGATTTTACTACTAGTTCTCGCTAGTAGGGGACCTAGCCCTTATTTTACCCTTTTTTATTATAAAAATAAAAGACTATTAATATTAGATTATAAAGTAAAAAAAGGCCCTATTAAGTAGTTAGGTAGGGGTAGTAAGTAAGTAGTCTAGGCCTATATAGACGGACCCTTCTACTTATTTATATTTATAAAGGGATCGCGGGCTCTGCTTACGAACTTCCCTTCTTATATATACGCACGCAATAGACCTATACTAACTTATTAACCTCGTCGTAACCGAAAGGTCTAACCTACCTACGTATATACTAATAATAACTCTATAATAGTTATAAGCCTAGCTCTAACTTAGACCCCTATACTTCTATTAAAAAGTTACTTCCTAGGGACTATAATTTATTATATCCTTTTTTATAATATTATTTAACCCCTATTATAGTCGTTAAGCTTAATCTTAAACGAACTAATATTTTTTAAAAAGATTATTAATATTCCTAAGTAAAAGCTTAACTATTAGTAAAACTAGCTAAAGTAGTACTTTATTTTACGAGTTAAGGCCTAGTTAAAGGACATCTAGGACCTACTAAACTTAAATAACTATACTTCTTTATTAAATCCGTTACTTTTTACTAAGTTTATTCTTTTAATTAAGGAGTAAGTTAAGATATAAAATACTACTTAAGACTAAGTATATAAAATAGCTTTAACTAAATACTAATAAAAACTTAATAAGTTTACTTAATAATAAACTAAATAGGAGTTAAAAAGCGAGACTATAAACGAACTCTTTAGTAGAAATGAATAAATTAAGTAACTAGTTACTCTAACGAAACTAAAAACTATAATAGTAAATTAAGTACGTTTTATTAAAAAATATACCTCTTTTATTTAATAAATAATATCTAAAACGATCTCTTAGTTAAAAAAAGAGAGGTTATACGAATTAATAAATTACTAAATCTCTTTTATAGTTACTTAAGAAATCTTAAAGGATATAAAAAAAAAACTTATTAATTCTTTAAACTATTCTTTTTATACTATAATCTAGGTTTTTAAATAAAAGTACGTACTAAGTAACTTTAGTTTATTTATAATTATAAAAGAGGAATTTAATATAGTTATAAGTAGGGCGAACTTTAGTATTAACTTATTAACTTAGATTAAAAACTTCTTTTTAGCTTATTATTAAATAACGTAGCTTAAGCTACTTAAAGTTTAAAATACCCTCGCTTTAAAAACCTTTTTTTATATAACTATATATTACTTCGCCCTAAATTAGTCTAATTAGGAGCTTATTAATATTATTAAACTAAAGTAAAAAGGGGAAGCGATCCTTAATATAGGGTATTATACTAAGATTTTTAATAACTTATTATATAAAAAAATAGTATATAATAAGAGTTATAAACGAACCCCTATAATATTCGTAATATTAATAAGTTACTTAGATTCCCCTAAGTAAAACGAAATAACTCCTAACTCGTTAATTAACTATTTTTATAAGGGGTCCTATTATTAAAAGCTAATAAATTATATAAAAGTAGAGCTTATTTTAATAAATAAGATAAAGTAGGATTATATTTAGCTAAGTAATAACGAAGCTTAGAAAATAATTTCTTATTTAAACTAAGAAAAGTATATAGACCTCTATATTAACTTTATTTAAAAAGGCTAGATTTATATAAAACCCCCTCTTAAATAAAGTAATAATAACCGAGGTTATTTTAAAAAAATAATTAAAATTAATAAGCTAAGTAATAAGAAGAATTCTAAGGGGACCTACTTTTTAAATATTATAATTATAATTATTAACGTCGGTCTGCTCTTTAAGCTAAATATAGAGGGTAATAAGAATAATAATTCTACTATTTTCTTTATCCCCTTTATTAGCCTATACCTCCTTTTTAAAAGCACGGTTATAAATAATTATAGTACCGTTTACCTTATTAATAACTAATTATTTTTAAACCTAAATTCTATTTAATAAAGTAATAACTCGGAGAATATAAATTCTAAAATAGTATCCTATTTTATTATTACTAAGGGAACGAGGATTATATAAAATATTTTTATAAAATTAAAGGGGCCTAGGATAGAGTACTTTACCCTCTATAATATCGGTTTTATTAAGAACTTCTATATAAACGTTATATTAAAAGCTCTCTTTTAAAAAATAAGTATTTAGTATTTAAGTTTCGATTATACCCTTTAGTTTAGTAATAAATCTAGGAACGTTATTATTAAGTAGCTTAAAAAGAAGGTTAATTTAGTTTTTTTAGAATATAAGCCCTATTTATCCTATTTTCTATTTAAAAATCAGTTTTTATTTATTAATATAATTCTAATACGTAGTATATAATACCTACGTTCCTTATATTAGTTAAAGAACGACTAATTAAATATAGCCTAGTTTTAGTACTTTAAATCTAAATATATTGCGCTAGTAATACTTAAGAAGCTCGTTTTAACTACTTAAGGAGTAAGGATTAAAAAACTAAGCTATTTAGAATATTAATACTATATAACTACTTATATAAAATAAATTATTTTATAATATACTTTAAAATAATAAGTAACCCGACCTTATTATAGGATTTTATAAGACCTCTTTAACTATTTATTAATTTATAAACGAAGTAAGTAGCTAATATTAATTAAAAACGAATATTTAAATAGGATCTTTATTTTCTTATAAGTTATAAAGACTTATAATATAGTATTTAGGGTCCTATACTTTTTTAAATAATAAGTACGTATATAAAAGGGCGTAGCTATTTATAAGATTTAATAAGACGTAGAATATATAGTAATTATAATTAATAGTAAAACTCGTTTTTAAATATAAGTATAGGAGCTAGGAATAGACTTAGAGACTACTCTTTTATATATAAAAAAACTAAATAGAAGAGGGGAACGAGCTAGCTAGGAAATTATTAATAAAGTAATTAGTATAATATTAGTAATTAGCTTACTAAACGAACTTTAAGTAGAAGCTATATTAACTATAGCTTATTTATATAATATTAGCCCTAAGTAACGTACTAACTAGTTATTACTAATTTAAACTAAAAAAATCTAATTTACTTATTACTTTAAGTAATAATAACTAATAAATATACTAAAGTTCGCTTATAATTTATATTTTTATTAAGGATAGATATATATATATAGCTATAGAGCGTACCTTTTTAAGAGGGATTATAAAAAAGGAATTAATAAAAAACGTTTTAAAATAGAATAGAGGGGATATATTAAGTACTTCGTAAGTTACGTAACGAACGCTTATAACTTATATAAAATTTAGATCCCCTTGTTTTTAAAAGTTATTATTACTTAAAATATAATATTTAACGAGATAGCTTTTTATTTAAAAAATAATACTAAAACCGTAATTTATTTACTTAAATCGAGGGCCGTAGTAAATAAGATTTAATAGCTATTTATAATAATTAAACCTAAGCTCTAATTATTTAGAATTATAAATAAAAAAAAAGCTATATTAATTAATAATAAAAAATAGTTATTATTACTTATACTTATTTTATAAAAAGTAAATAAGGCTATAAATAAGCCTAGTTCGTTTCTAAATAAATAAGGTAAATAGCTACTTACCTCCGAACTAACCCTAGATTTTAAAAGTTTAGAATTAAAAACGAACTTTATTTAGCTAATTAAGTTAGTAAATAAGGCTATAAAGGAAGTTAATCTTTTTATAAAGAAAATTAAAGACGTAATATATATATAAATAAAAATAAAGACTTTTTAAAGCTCTTATAAAAAAGATTTTTTTATTTAACTAGACCCTAACGAACCCCTTTAATAAATAAGCCTATACTAAGAAATAAGAATAATAAATAACCTAGTTAATAATTTTAATATAATTAGTATATATAGTTAAAAAGAGGACGGGTATATTAAATAAAACTAGAGGTTAAAAAACTAACCTTTAGAAATATTTATTTAAAACCTAAATTAACGAGAGCGATTTAGGTAGTACTCTTTTTATATTTAAATAAAAAGAGACTAGAACTCCTTTTTTAATATATATATACTTAATTAGTAAAAAGCGGTTAATAAAGCGACCTAGGGGTATTAGACGTTATACTACTATATTTATACTATAATTAATAAAACGAAGTACGTTTTATTAATTATAGTTTAATTTAACTAAATTTACGTAAATTAATTAATTACTTTTCTAAAGAAGTAAAAGGATGTTTTTAAAATACTAAAACCTCTAAGGAGTTAATTTATAGAAGTAATACGGTTAAAAATCTAAAAACTAAAGAAAATAAATACTTAGAAAGTAGTTAATAAGGCGTCGGTTACTTTTAAACTAATACCCCTTAAATAGGTATTTAATTATAAACTTAATAATAATAATTACTTTGATTATTATAAAGCGAGAATTTGCGTTAAGGGGGACTTTTAAGAACGATACCCCCTAAAAAAGACCTACGTAATAACACTAACTATTAAAATATTTAAAATAGCTATAGCTATTATTACTTAATTCGATTTAAAAGTTTACTAATATAATATTATAAATACTTTTTTAAATATAATTAAGAAGCTAAGTAACCCCTTTATTATTTACGAGCTTTTAAATAGCTTTTATAAGCTAAGAATATATATAAAACTTAAGTAGGCCTTATATAGTACCTATAACGCTCTATTATTATAATACGAGGAACTAATATTAATTTTTAAAAGTCTAGGTTTTTTATTTATAAATAAGGACCCGTACTTATTCTAAGATTTTATTAAAAAGGTCCTAGTTCTTTTTTATATAAATAATATCTTCGTTTTTTATTATAAAAACTATATTTATAAAGCTAGTTAAGTAACTAAGGGACTTAAAAAGAAGTATAAAATAAAAAACTAAGGGTTAGTTTTATAATATTTTAAAATAAGAGTTATTTATAATTAACTAAACTAAAAGATTTACTTAGCTTATAATTAATATTTCGAGAGGGTAGCTAAGAAGTTCGATTTTACTAACTTTACTACTCTTATAACCCTATTATTAATAGTCCTAATTAAAAAGAACTTAGGAATTATATCCCTAAGTAAAACTAAGTTTTTTTAAAAAAAGGTCGGTTCGATATTATATATAGTAATTATAATTCGGCCCGATATTATTTTTATATACGTTCTACTCTTTTAGTTCTTAACGAACCTATTTTATTAATATTATTTTATTATAAATTAGGTTATATAATACCTTTTTTATATATAATACTTAGTAATATATTTTAAAATCTCGGGGGGTAGTTAAGTATTATTAATTATAAGCGACGCTTTATTTATAAATAATAAAAAGACCTAAAAATCTTTATAAGGTTTTATAATTTCTTTTTTTAATAGCCTTATTTAGTAAAAAGTAGCTTATTAAAATATAATAACTACGTTAATTATAGAGGCCGAATTACTAAGCTTAGAATATATAACTAAAGAAATACTCGCTCTTAAATACCTTTTTAAAGATATTTTGCTTAAGCTAAGTAATATATAAAAAGTATATTATAATAATTATTAAATAATTAAACTTATAATAAAAGAAAGGGAACGTATTTTAATTCGCTTATACTATATTAATATTTAAAATATATAACTATAATAAGAGTATTTAAGAGGCTTATTTTAAGTAGTTTATATATTAATAAATAAAATATTAACTAATAGTTTTATAAAGAACTTTTTTAAAGCGAAGTTTAAGTACTTTATATTATTTTTAAATATAAGAAATATATAAGAAATAATTATACTAAACGAGGGGACGTTTAAAAAGTAATAAAACGGCCTAAGGGGCTTAGTTTTTAATTAAAAAACGTAGCTTATAGTTAGGGAGTATAAAGTTATTTTAGTAACCTCGTTAAGTTACTTAAAAAGAGGCTATTTATTTAAAAAAATAAGTACGAATTTATTTAAAAAAGACTTAAATATAGGTTATATATTTAAAAAAATATATAAACTAATAAGAGTATTAATTTTAATTTAAATATTATTTATTTTTATAAATAAAGTAGTTAATATTATTACGTCCTTAATAAGTTTTTTTAATAACGCTTTTAATATAAAGAGAGTATTTATAAACGCCTTTTTTATTAAGGCTTTATTTATATAAACCCCTTTATTTTTACTTTTATTTAAAAAACCGTTATACTTAAGGGCCTTATATAACGTTACTATTATATAAGTTAGGGATTATATATTAAATTATAAATAATAAATAGAACGAGGATAACTAAGAACCTATTTTATAAAGTATAAGTAGTTTTATACTTATAGCCGTAGCTACTATTACTTATTTTATTAATACTTATTTAAAGTATAAGAACTTTATACTTAGGTCCCGTATATACTCCTTAAGAATAGGGGTATAACCCGTCTTTTTATAAGTTTAGTAATATTAGTATTTATTATTAATACGTAAACTTAGGAGGTACGTACTATCCGAACGGTTATTAAGAGCGCTCTTAATATATTTAAAGTATTTATAACCGAACGGGGAAAATAAAAGTACTAGCTTATATTAAACCTTAGTACTAAGGATAGTACTAAAAAGGTCCGTTATTAAGAATTAGTTTTATAAATAATAATAGATAAAAAGATATTATATATATAATTAATTACTTTATATTTTTTAAGGGGAGGTAAGGGAGGGGGCTATAAACTTATTTTATTATTCTAGTTTTTTTAAAAAAAGTCTTTTTTTTTTTCTCTTTTTTATTTAAAAAAAGGTAAAAGAGGGGGCTATAAACCCTTTTTATTTATACTATTTTTTTAAAAAACGAGGACTTTTTTTTAATTTTTAAGAGGGAGCGAGGGAGGGGGCTATAAACCTTTTTTATTTTTATTACCCTCTTAAATAACTTATTTAACTATAAGGCTATTACTTATTAAATAAAATAATTAAATTAATATTAAATAAACGAGGCTATATTATTAATTAAAAAATAAAATAAGGGAATATTATTTATTTTTTATAAGCTTATTATTAGGGCTAGGGGAGCTATTACTCTCTCCTAAGGCTATAACCTCGTACTTATACTTCTTAGCCTCTCGTACTACGGTAATACGAGCGTAGTTTTTAGCTATTTATTTTAATAATATTTAAATAAAAACGATATCGTTAATAAAGATCTTTTTTTAATAATACGTATATATAAGAACGTAAGTATAGAAGTAAAAAGTAAGGGTATATATATATAATAATAATATAAATATAAGTTAAAAAAGGAAAAAAAGTTAGTACTATAAGTAGCGGTAAGAAATTTATATATTTATTACCCTTAACCTATAAGTTAATTATTTAGCTAATAAGAGGCCGTCTTTTAGTTATACTTTTTATTAATAATATAGCTTTAAAATTACTTATAATAATAAATATAGAGGTTAATTTATAGCCGATTTACCCCTCGTTTATAACTCTATACGCAGACCGATTTATTTTATAATTCCTTTTATAAATAGATTTTTATAAATTAGTATTTAGTTTCCCGCTTTTAATAGACCTTTTTATAACGATATAAGTAGTTAAGCGCGCTTTTTCTAAATATATATTTATTTAAAAGGGTATATTATAATAGTTTTAACTATTTATAGCCTTATTATACGTTATATAACCTTAGTTATATAATTACTAAGGCTTACTTCGCTTATACTCTTTATATTAAAGCGAGCTTCGAGCCTATTTCCTATTTCTAATAAATAACCGTTCTCTTTATATATATCGATACCCCTATAGTAACTCTACGACACTTAATTAATAATATAAGTATACTCGGGGGAGGGGCGGGGGGTACATAGGGAGGAAGTCCTCTATATAAAACCTAATATAGTTCTTATATATTTTCTTATTATTCTTTATATAGTAAATAATAATATAGAGCTTATTAATTTTTTATTAAAATTATAGTTAAGAATACGCTTTTTAGTAATAAAAAAGGATAATATATTTATAATAAAAAGAGTATTATTTATAATAACCTCGGTAAGAGCCTAGGTTATTAGCTATATAATAACTAATATATTAATATATTCCTTAAGCTTAAAATAGTAAAAAGAACTATACTTATTACGGGGAGTACCTTAGCCTCTTAGTATTTTTTTTTACTTCTTACTACCCTTTTAAAAAGAGCTAGCTTTATATTTTTAAAACTTTAGAATATTATTAAAAATAAACTCCTAAAATAATAATATAATAATATACCCTTTTTAAAAGGCTTAATATTTAAAATATTCTTATCTTTATCTTTAAACTCTAAGGGAGAAATAAATAAAAGCTTTTTAAAGCTCTTATTATTACTATTTATTTTATTATTACCCTTATTATAACTATTAATAAGAGCTTTAAACTTAATAAAGTTCTTAATATTTTTATTAATAGCCTCGATATCTTCTTAATTAGAGAGGGAGAGCTTAGTAACTAGGCTTTAATAAGTAAATAAGAGGTTACGAGGGGGGGTAATAACCTAAAGGGGCTCGTTAATATTATTACTTATTTAAACTCTTAATAAACTATATAATATATATATAAAAAGTATTATAAAAATTGCGCAAAACTTACTATGATTTCTAAATATATTAAATATTTATATTTAAAATAAAATTAATAAATAATTTAATAATATAAGTATATACGCGTAGTAAATAGGAGTATTTATAGTAATTATAAAAAAGTTAAAAAGAAGAAAAAAAATAATAGTTAAGTAATGCTATAAGAATTTAAATATATATAAAGTAATTAAATAGCTTCGCTCTTAATAATTTATATATTAAAAATAATAAAATACGTACTATTTTAAATTAGGATTCTATTTATTTTAAATAAAGGGATATATTTATAATAAACGTAGTTTAAAAAATACGTATCCCTTATACTTATTTTTTTTTATTTATATTTAACTAAATCGGGCCTTTATAAAAGTATTTAGAAGTTCTATTTTAAGTATAATAGCTCCTTAATAATAATAATTAGGGGGTATATTACGTAATAAGGATAATAACTATATTTTATAAAGTGCTTATTACGTACTAAATTACGTATCTATCTTAGATATTGTATATATAGACCTTTTCTTTTTGTTTATTTCTATTTTAATATATTAAGCTACTTTTACTATACTCCGTATGCCTATTGCTGCGTGCTATAACTCGTGACATCTTTCTGATGATGAAATTGCGGACCAAGACCACGAAAACCGCGAGCTGAGGGGGAACTGTTCAACACACTGCAAGTTGGAAGCTAGACATACTAAGGAGAGGCAACAGCCATGATCAGACCCATTTCCGCTTCCGGCTTCTCCCAGCCGCCTTGCAACCCAGATAGAAGCCACGTCTTGAACGAATCGAGATACAATGAAAGCTGAGATAATGGGAATACTAGCGTCATAGCATTCTATATTATGCTGTCTTTTGCAAACTCCACACTCCTGACCATCGATCTATTTAGTTGCTACGTGATTGCCAATTCCATGGTCAGTACTTCATGGAATAGGCTTAGGTGCCGGAGTCGATCTCACCGGATACACCGGCTATTCTAAACTTGCATCTTCTTGGTAATGATCACCTTGACCACCAGGCTCAATCCCAGATTGGTAAGATTACGTTGAAACGTTCTTCAGCAAGTTCAACTAATTGTAAATTACCTTGAATTGTCCAAAGAGGCGGTGATGACTGGGAGTACTTCAGCGTGGCTGGATCTGCAAACAGGGTTATACCTTTTCCTACATAACCGTGTTTTTCACCATTGAGCCGAATGGTTGCTGAGCATAGTTGACAGCTGAAACCGAGATTTTACGACGACTCTGCTTTGAGAACCACATGCAGCGGTCAGTGTCAGTGCACCAGAAATACGCGTCTTACGATGAGTCCCATTTCTTTAGCAACAATGTCGATCAGTGATACACAGGTTGTTTAGCAGGCTTCGTTCATCTAAATGTTTTCTCTCCACCTGCAAGGACTCCTGTGGACCAAAATAATTACAAGATATCGATTTTCTGTCTTAGCTCGATGATACAAGCTACCCTTTTCACGTCACCTTTTCCGACGTGGGTTACTAACTCATACCTGGACCTTAATCGTTGTGTCAAATATCGCTGGAAATCAATTGTTCACTCATTATAAGAGGAAATAACTACCGGAAGCCCGCGGGCATCCGTATACCGTTCATCCCTCACGTGTGAGCTTTTCGAAAGCGAGATTGGCCATTGCGATACTCATGACTTGCATGTGAAGCGTGGGATGACCCTAGACCGGAAGCACCACGCGGGGTTGAGCCGGTCGAAACGTCCGGTAGCTGCCGGGATGGCCATGGCTTCAAGTTTGGCCACGACCGCCAAGACCCTCGATAGGGTGCTTCGGCCACAATAATGACTAGTGATATCGTTTACAGAAGTTACATCGCTTTCAGTTCATGGCCACGATAGTTTGCCAACCAAAGTTTCGGTCGATTAGAAAGAGACTTGGAAGTGGCAGGCGACTGCAGTGGCATATGCTATTAGTAATCGATCTTGAAGGCAGTTCCCTAGCAACAAACTTGTGGTGGAATGCTGACAATTGAGCAACTCGGCTTGGCCCAATCGACCCTGTCAAAATTATGCGATGACCACTCTGCTACCACGCCAACCTCATGATATGACTATAGAAATCAGGTAGCAAGGCTGCTCGCCATCCAGGCTCAGGTTTAGCTAATTGTGACGGGTCATCGCCTCTAGGTATTTGATGGACTGAATCGCAACGCCAGCGTATGATTCGGTTGCTCCAGAAAGCCTTACTTAGTACTGACAAGATTACCTTAAACCGAGAGAGTACCATTCCATTCATCCGGAGACAATAACTCCTTGTCTGAAGAGTCGTACCCTGAATTTGTCGCACATGTAATGACAAAGTCATGTTGTCGCTTCGCTTTTGTGATCGTTATGTAGTGGGGCGAGATACTATGGGCTGCTTCGGTATGCCGCGGAATTCTGGAATGATTCGCCATCTTGATGCGGAGAAAAAGCTGCCATGGAAAGATATTTTTCCTGATTTTCAGAGTACCAAGTTGGTGATAAGTCAGAAACAGCTCCAGCGTCGCTCGGCGTTAGAGATTCGGAGTACGCGGGGTTGAAGGAGTGGAGTGTCTCAAAAGACCTACATCATCGACACTCAGTATCCGAAGAATCTATCTATTTTCTGGAATGACCCCTCACATTTGCATCGTTTAGAACCCGCGGAGTCGTTTCCGAGAAGCGCCGGAGCAGACGATCCGAAAGCCTTCTAGAACGCTTTCGGATCTGAATTAAGAAAGCTTTGTGCGATTAACGGGCGCTCTCATCGCAGCCTCTTGCGTCGTGGCGGTGTCTAATAAGCTTGGCCTGTACATAACAAAGGCCAGATTTTGATTTGCACACCCGAGCCCGTCTGTTCCCTGAATTCAGGTTTTAGAAGAGGTTCGTCGCGATTTAGCAGCAAACCTTGGACGATGTAGAGCGCTCAGACATGAGAGACTCCGTTCGGATTCGGAAAAAGGCAGCAGACCCTCTTCATATCGCGCTGTGCCCATAGCTCCCAAAACATGGAACTAAATGATCCTTTCTCGTTTTCCGGGGAGAGCGAGGTAACGAACGTCCTCCACAGGTCCCTTAAATCTGGTCCCTTTCGACGTCTCATACCCGGCCACAGGGGACACCGTGCAGCATGATGTTTGTTAAAGTTTCGCCTTCTGTTGATCACTCCATGGCGCTAACAATGGTGTTGCGCCCCGACCCTGGCAACGTCCGACCACTCAACGAACTCTAAACGGAACTAGAGCGGCCGGGCGAGTCAGGGCCGGTGCGGGACGCCCCTTGTCGCAGGTCACCAGTTGTCGTTGATGTCGTTTATCAGCAGCTTAGAGCCCTTTCACCTTCAAGCGGGCGGCAAAGAGGAAAGATTTCTGCAGCTGCGAACATACGATAGGCCACGGAAAGCTTGCGTTTACATTTGTGAAGCGATGAGCCTCGCCATGTGGTTCACAGCTCACGTCGAGCAATTGAAGATACGATGAGTAACGCAACGGTTCTGACAGGGGCGTTTCCGCCCCCGCCTGGCGTCACACCGAATTTCGAGAACCCAAGGGACGCCGGGTGGATGTGGAATGTCGTAGGAATGAGTGTCCTGGCAGCGATTGCGACGCTGTTCTTTGGGATCAGGACATATCTGAACTTCACCATGGCGAGACCGTTTCTTCCAGATGATTGTATGTTGTACTTCAATCTTGTTCGGACGAGGTGGGAAAATAAACGCTTAACTGACTGCCAACCCAGGGACTTGCGCTATATCATATGTGAGACTCAATGGCATAGGACTGCGAATTGGCTATACTAAAACCCTCAGGCTTCGATAATGATATACGTTTCCACCGTGTTCGTGATGGCGCATTATGGTGAGGGCTATCATGCATGGGAGCTCACGAAAGAATCGTATCAAGAAGTGATGAGAGTGAGTTTGATAAGCCTATTACATCTTCAAGCGACGTGGACATAAACTAATGCAACGATCTTCAGTGGCTGTACGCCAGCTCCATTGTCTACTGCCCGGCAGCATACTTTACGAAGGTTACTTTACTCTTACTCGAAGCACGAGTCTTTGCCGTGCACGAGCGAGTTTCACGCGGGATCAAAGTCTTCATCGTCACCCTACTTATCTGCTATATCCCAATCCAGATACTCAAGACTGTCATCTGCTTGCCGGTGTCAGCCTTTTGGAACCCCAAGACACCAAATCCGAGATGCTTGAATCAACGCAAAATTTTCATTGCGGATCTGAGCCTGGCGATCATCACAGACTTCTTCATCCTCGTGCTCCCGGTACCATTGTTATGGGGGTTGCGCATGCCTTTGCGGAAGAAGCTGAAAGTTGCCGCGCTACTTGGAGCTGGAGGTATTGCGACAGCTGTTACTGTCTATCGCATGTATCTCGTCGTTCAATTCCTCGCTTCGACAGATGTCACTGCGGACTTTGTTGTTTTGGACCTTATCACGTAAGATATATCCCTTTTCCCCGTTACCCGCTTGAGAGCTCAACAGTGTGTATCAGAGCACTGGAACTTGTCATCGGCGTCGTTTGTGCTTGTTTACCCTCCACCAACCTCCTCTACGAACGGGTACGAAAGGGAGAAGGAAAGCCGATGGGTCACCTGCCACGGACTGTGGGTGATCTCAAGAAAGGGAGCAGTTCAAGCTCATCTTACTGGCGCAGTATATTGCCGAATAAGCAACTGAGGACTACGCGCACAGCCGTTACCGTAGGAGAACGCACTGCAATAAGTCAAACGGGCCCCCCCAACTTCGATACCGAACTCGCGGTCCTCACTGGTCAGCCGATGGGAATGAGGCCATTGACGGAAGAGACAGCCAGGAAATCGGAGCAGACTGCCGAAGATTGGACCTACAACCCAAGAGCAAATTCAATGGACGGAAGGAGAGAAGGATGGCTGGCGCAGGGTGGCGAGAGCTCAGCACCAGGGTGTTCAGGGGACAGGGTACCCAACTGGCAAAATCACGATATGGAGGCCAGAAAGTCTTGGGAGGCTGTGTGGGAAAAGGCCATACCTTCGGAGGGGCTATCCTCGATACCTGAAGATGACGGTCCTCCCCGATTGCAGCTAGCAAAACATCCACCACCAGACTGGGAGCACCTAACAAAGTAGACGCGCAGAAGGGATTCCATGGATTACTGCGAAAGATACCCATCCTTAACAAGGAAGGACATAGCGAATCATTGTCGACTTGATGAGGTGCATAGGAAAGCCACAGGTGTGTAACGAAATTCGGACTCCGGAGGGCGGTTGTGTAATGAGTAGAGTGTATAAAGCCTAGAGGCAGTGGCCATTTCACACGACGAATACTGAAGAGATAATAATTACTACACACATGATGCAGACAAGCAACGAGTCGAGAGAAAAATATGCAGGGACATTCAGATGAAGCTCGTGAGGGACGGTCTCGATCGACTACCTTACTCTACCTATGTTTGCGACGCGGCAAACAAAATACTATTCCTGAGTCCATGACACTGCAACAAACGCCAGAAATCCAAGCTTGATGAAACTTTCCGATTAAAGATACAAGTCTTGTTCTCTGTTGTAGACATAATTGAGTTGATGAGGCAATATAAACTTTCTCAAACGCTGATGCAGCTTCATGTTCTGACTTCTGAAGAGGGAGAGCCCTGGGAACACTTGCTTTCGATGCGAACAAGCATCGACTTTCATGAAAAAAAACATTCCTCCCCCAGAAATCGATAAAGACTTGGCTTCTATGTGTCGTTGCAAATTCAATTTGAAGTCGTCTTAAAGTTGAGCAAGTTTTCTGTTTTGGAACTCGATCATCCCTATAAGCTCCGGATGGCTGCACCTTATCTAGCGGGGACTTTACTGAAGTGGGGCTAATCCTTGGGCCGATGGTATAATACCTAAGCCAAGTGAGTTGCTATGAGAGTCAAGACTAAGACCGTATTACCAAGTGCTCGAATAGGAAAAAAAAGGAGTCGGCCTAAGAAATTTAATGATTGCAGTTCTAATACTCAATTCCCCGATGAATGAAAGACTTCTAGCCATTTGGAAGCCATCTGATTCCTTTCACAGATGTTCAGCGCAAGTTAGAAATTTTCAAGTGAAGACATGTTCTGATGAGCAAAATTACCAGTGAGGTAATGATATGAGTTCATGTCAGATAGAATATTGGTCGAAACTCCCCATAGGGGCAAATGATGATAACCGAGGCTCCTTCACATTTCCCAATTGAGTATTGAAAGTTGGGATGTATCCGTACATAGCCAGGTTATTACATGCACTGACTGCACGTGGGCAGCTACCACTGCGCTTGAATTCGGAAAGAGCCGGCGACAAACACTTGGGCCATCAAGGTAGAATCATTTAGAAAGCGATTGGTGCGGAATTAAACGATCCATGAACAGATATAGTAAAGAGCTTGCTGATCTGGGGACGTTTGCGGGAGCTAGATAGACGATTCGACAACGGTCGATATCTCGCACAAACGTAATCTCTTGACGCCATCTATCAAATGGTACACAATTAATCTTTTCGAGAAGGTGAAGAGACACAGAAAGACCAGAATGACGCCGTGACTTGGCGCTGCATGGTGGTGATGCCGGTACAATCTGCGGGAGTGTTACAACGGTGCGCTTGGCAAGACTGCGGAAGGCGCCAGATACGATGCGCCAAGAAGCTTACAACGCCTCCTTTAAGGGTGTTTGCCCGTATGGCAGTGCCTGTTGCCAAGTCCGGGCGGGTATGTAAGTAAATTTGCGGCGAAGGATGGTGGACTGCCGGGCCGGGGCCTCGGAGCCGCTGATTCGTGCGTCCAAGTACCGTGCGGGCCTGGTCCGGTAGACACCTGCTTCTTTGGGCAGTAGTGCTCCGCATCGCGACATTGAAGCTCGTTGCTCCCACCTTCCAACCGCTGTTTCTTGACCTTCTGTTTCTAGCAGGACAAAGAACAATAATCATGTTTTTGACTCGTAAAGCGGTGGAGAGATACCGCGAAGCCCGACAAAAGAATTGAGGGGAAGGAGAACGCCAAGTTGTGATGGGAGGAAGATAAAAGAATCGCGTCGTCGCCCGTTCGATCAGCAGAAGATCTTGCTCTGCACCTCTCCGCTCTTTAGGTTGTGAAGTGATCATCGTGGTTCAACCGTCAATCACCCCTGCCTAAGACAACTCCCAGGACCCCTCCTGAACCACTCAAGATGAAGGCAATTACCTTGGCAACCTTGGCCGTGTCGGCGCTCCTCTCTGGAGCTTCGGCCAAGGAGATCGCACCCAGTGAACTCGTCTCTGAGATTTACGACAGCGGTGTCATTCACAAGGACCTCATGGCCCGTAAGAAGGTATTTGACACCGGTGGCTTTGCTTACAGCACTTGATCTAACCTTCGCAACTCATAGGCGTCATGGGATCGCCAAAGAGAGGCCGGAGAGATGGAGTCGACCAAGTACACGAGCCGCCTCGCGGAGGAGGGCCCCGTTTCTTGCGTAAATGGTGTTGCCGAGGTCATCCCTGGCGATGCCAACAACACTTTCAAGTGCAACAAGGTCGACTTCTACGACTTCAAGAGCCACTCCGACCTTGGCTCTACCGCCGGCGAGGGATCCTCTTCTTGGGGTTGGACCAGCCCCGACGGTCGCGAGTTTGCCATTATTGCTCAGGCTGATGGTGCCGCCTTTGCTGAGATCACATCTGCGGGCAAGCTCGTTTACCTCGGTCGCCTCCCGCAGTACTCTACCCAGTCTATCTGGCGTGAGCTCCGCGGATACAAGAACTACGTCGTCATCGGCAGTGAGGCCTCCCGCCATGGTGTCCAGATCTTCGATCTGACCAAGGTAAGCTCATCAACATCATCGTGCCTCAAGTCTCTAAAATACTAACCGTTGGGGATAGCTGTTGGACATTGACCCCGCCAGCCCGGTCACCTTCAGCAACTCCCGTGACCTTACCGGTTACTGGAACGGCCTTCCCGCCGGTTCCACCCACAACATCGTCATCAACGAGGAGAAGCAGTACGCCGTTGCTGTCGGCGCCCAGCCTCGTTCCAGCGCCTGCCGCTCCGGTCTGATCTTCATTGACCTCAGCGACCCCGCCAATCCTACCTCCCCGGGTTGTGCCGCTGGTGACGGTTACGTCCACGATGCTCAGTGCCTCGTCTACCGTGGCCCTGACGAGAAGTACTTTGGCCGTGATATCTGCTATGGTTACAACGAGGACACTTTGACCATCTACGATGTCACCAACAAGAATGAGACCAACATCATTTCTCGCACCTCTTACGAGGGTGCCAGCTGTACGTCGACTTGCTTTGTCCCTCATTGAAATCATGAACTAAGACTGATTGTACATATAGACACCCACCAGGGTTGGGTCACCAACACCGAGTGGCAGGAGTACCTCGTCCTCGACGACGAGTACGATGAGGTTGATGCTACCGGTCCTGCTGCTAGCGGTTACCCCATCACCTACTTCTGGGATATTAGATCTCTTGAGGCTCCTAAGCAGACTGGCTACTACCGCAGCGAGGCTTACGGCATTGACCACAACCAGTTCGTCATCGACGGCCTTGCCTTCCAGAGCCACTACGGTGCCGGTCTCCGCATTCTCGACGTCTCCTCTCTCCCTGATGACCCCACCGGAGGCGGCGTTTCCGAGGTTGGATTCTTCGACATCTACCCCGAGAACGACAACGAACCCCTTGGCGGATCCATTGACTTCGTCGGCACCTGGTCTCACTACCCTTACTTCAAGAGTGGCCACATTCTGATCAACACGATCGAGCGTGGCGCTTTCGTTGTGAAGCGCTCTGCTTGAAGGATTCAAGTCTGAGGTTGGAATATACCTGCGTGTTTCATCTCTATAGCAGTCCGCTGATTGAAGATATCTGAGTAGGACAACTCAGCTTTAATGATAATGATGGAATCACCTCGAGGCAATGACATACATCTCTGAATTCGAGCAAGTAAAACTACAATACCAGCGTCTCTCAGGTTCTTAAATCATAGCCGAGTTATTACAGTGAAGTATCCAGTCACTAATTGTGGACACTGAGCAACATTACCTCGCTAAGGGACCTGAACTGGAGACATTGCACTTTGAAGTAAAGAAATTTTGTTCTTCACCACAACCGATACCTGCGCGTTTGAAACCATATTCTATATTCAGGAATTGTCCATGACGCCATGTTTTGAAATAAGATCTACATTATAGAACATGTTGTATCATTAAGCATTTGGCGCAATAACGCCTATATTCTCCCCGAAACCTTGTTTTTAATCAAGGTCACCTGACCTTGTGATGCTTGAAGGTCTCAAGAAAAAGGACACTCTCATTCTTATTATGACTCTATTGCCCACACCGGTATACTCAATCCACTACCATACGAAATGGATTATTGTCAAGAGGGGCTCATAATTGGGAATCACTAACTTCAGTCTCTCTTCGGCCGGCCAAAAGGTCCGAGAGCCGCTATTCTGTCTTAGTCTGATGTGACCGTAGCAACACTGCCTTTTAGAGTTGCGACTACGAAACGCCACGAGTCATCAGTCAGCGCCAGATCAACGTCTGCGCGACCAGAGCGTTCCCCAACAGCACCTCTTTGGGTCTAGTTGACATTACGGACAAGCGTTTTCTCGACCCCGACGCGCTCGACACTTCAATTTCGGCATTTCGAAGTCTCATCTAAGAATGCTAAACTTCATGTCTCCCCCAAACCTACTGTAGGGAAACGCGCCTGCATGTGGCTAAATGAGACGACAGCTTGAAAAACCCGCCAACTTCATGTACCCAAAGCCTGCCGACGACATTCACGCATCTCCCATGGGCGACCGCCCAACAAAAGCCTCGCCTCGATAGATGATCACTGTTCGACGTATGCGTCGGCGGACGGACGCGCGCCCTTAAGCATGGCGATCGGTCAACTGGACAGCATCCTGAGACGCGATGACAAATTCCTGAAGGAGATGTGGACTTGGTTCGGTGTTGGAGCTCTCGTCATACTGTTGCGGTTTTTCGTGAGAATCCGCATGGTTGGCCCCAGAGGTCTCAAGGGAGACGACTACACAATGCTTGTTGTAAGCCGGAAACGAGCATGCATTTGTCAATGGCGTGACGTTGCGCTAATATTTCATCTGGATAGACTTTGTTCTTATACACGATCTGTTTTGTGATGGTCGACCTAGTGTGTGAGTATCACCTCTGATAATGAGCATTCAAGGGATGAAGATGATTTGGCGGTACTGATATGTGTAAACCTAGACCGATATGGCACGAACGTGGATCTCACCGCTGCCCAAATCAGCACCCTCTCCGATGAAGAAGTGGCACGACTTGTACAAGGTTCCAAGTTCCAACAAGTAGCTTGGTATTCATACACCGCATACTTATGGTCTATGAAAGCGACCCTGTTATTTTTCTAGTATTTCGCTCTCCTGGTCCTTCCGAAAGACAGAGACTGACAGTTCTGAAGTAAGCGAATGACGTTCGACTTGTGGCAGAGTGCGAGAGTTCTGAAACACCTGGCCTGGTTTACGATTTTATCATACCTGGTTGTGGTCGGAACGATAAGCTTTAGCTGCATGCCGTGAGTGATAGACTCCCAAGTTCCACTGGAAATTTGGGCTAACGGCATCCTACAGGTTTTCAGATAATTGGGGAGTGAGGCCCCTACCTAGTGAGAAGTGTGTTTTCAAAGCCCAAAATTTACTGGTCTCGACATTTCTCAGTAAGTCTAATAGAGAGTCTAGTTGGATAACTCAGTGCTCCAAGCTGACCAGAGACAAGATGTTGTGACCGATGCAGCCATTCTTTGTCTGCCGCTGCCGGTTCTGAAGGAAATCAGGGTACCTTTCTACAAGAAGATATTCATAGCAGTACTAATATGCTCCGGTTTATTCGTCATCGCGGCCGCGATCATGCGAGTTGCGGTAACTTTGGGATCAGAACCTTCAACAATTACGGTAAACCGATGGGGAGTCCGAGAATGCGAAGTTGGTCTGATTGCTGTCAACGCACCCATTCTACGTCCTTTATTCTCCCGGAGGTTTTGGCAGTGGCATTACCGACCGCCGGCTCGCCCGTCAAATCCTATGGAAAGTGCAAGAAGGAGCCGAACAACAGTTGGCGGCCACAGACGGAGAGTCATTAAAGAAGACTCACTTCTTGGGTGGGTGAATTCTACTACTTCAAGAATAGGAACCATTGTGGGAGGGACTCGAGATCATGGGAACGCGAGGGACGTGGAATTAGGGGATGCGTCCAGTGAACAGGAGTTGGAGCCTCTTGACAAGGGTGAGGATAATGAGAGCCGGAGTTCCCATATCCCCGCCGGACGACGAGACAGCGAGAGATGATTGAGTTTACACGAACACATCGGCTTCGACTCAAGACGAACACTTGAAGAGGAAAGCAGCACATTCAGGATTTATTTGGTGTTAATGAAAAGCAAGTCTTAAAAGAATACCCAGCGGTGTAGTAGCACAATAGAGTTGGTGGCTTACACTTGTGTAACTAAGGTCATTCGGGGTCATGCCAAATCCACCAGAGCTCAACAAAGTCAGAAAGGAGAACAGTAAGCCGAAACGCCGCCTTGCAAAACCAAACTCCAGGCCCTCAACCTAGCACCAGCTCACAGCAATTTTGCAGAATGCGGTCAGGGAATCCGACCAGCCAATTACTCAAGTCCATCCGAGTCTCACTTGCCCATTTACTGCAGCAAACATCTTACTCTCTGTCTCCCTGTTTAAGCTCCATTATCGATTCTCCGGGCCGTCCACAATATTCATCATCGCTTTTCTCGGGACATTTACTCAGTCAGTCTGGCCAGTATACTTGGCTTTCAGTCATTCTCAGGTCTCGTAACGTCAAGAAAGCATCCGGAAATTCAGAGACTCGAATCTTACAATACTGACATGGTTGTTGTTCACTTTATAATGCTCTTCCTCATCTTGGTCAGCCTCTCGATACCGCATTCGCAAGCTCGGACAGCTATGGGTAGCCAGCTGAATTTCACAAAAAACACTTGGGGCTCTCGGGAAGCTCTTCAGTGACGGTCGATACGGGAGTTGATTGACTACGCTCGACGCCCTCTTGAGAGGCATTCTCGGGTTCAGTGTCCGTGGCGGGATGGTGCAAAGGCCACAGGAGGATTCTGCTTGGATAGACTGGACCTAGGAGCCGAAGCTGCTCATCTAGGTCAGTTGCTTGGGTCTCACTCACAGCAGTCATGACTTCGTGAAGGAAGTCATCCTCATAATACGCGAAGTCGTTCTCGGCCTGCACAATCGGGTAGATCAGAGCATCGATGCCGGCATTGACGCGAGCGTTGACGTCTTGAGCACGAAGCGGACAAGGGGTATCGGCTTCGTCGTTGCTACTGGCATTAACGTCTCGAACACGACAGGGACGAGGAGCACCAAACTCGTTATGGCTGGTAGCATCCTGGCCACCGCTGACAGTCTCCGAATCTTCCAGCCAGCCAAGCACAACGCCTCGGTTTAACAAGGGGTCTTGCGGCTGGGCAAGCACCCTGTGTGGTGGTACGGGAGGCGGCGCATTTGCGATGGGGCCGAGCAAGAAGTCAATGGAATCTTCTTCGTCCCACTGAGAAACGCCAGCAGCGCTAGTGGGAGCCTCAATTACCGTAGCGACATCATCAGTGTCGAGATCGATCACGTCAGAAAGCTCATGCTCGAGGTAAGCGATCGAATTTGGCGAAGGAAAGAAGAGCTGACGAGGCTCGACAATGGGTAGGAAGGGAACCACAGGAGTGCCAAATGCGCTCTCGTCGAAGAGAGGACCGAGAGATGGAGGCGAGTCCGGTCGCAATCTGGTTTGTTGTCTTCTGGTATACTCGATGTCTCTGGGCTCAGTCGGCTTTTTGTTACCTCGAGCACGCAGTGGAGATGGACGCTTGAATTTGCGGCTAGCATCAGCCTTGGATCGCTTGATGATGCTCAGAGGCGCGGGGACCATAGATGGGTCAACAAAGCCGTTGTGCTTTGTTAAAGGAAGGGCCATAGGCAAAGTCGGTTGATTGGAAGGTCCATTTCCGCGGTTGTTGACTTCCTCATTTATGGTGAACAATGGCTTTGCCTCAACGTTGGGGTGTATAGGTTGGCTTCCGTGAATGATTGGCTTGCTCTTCGCCGGGATTTGCAGTGGCAGAGGCTCTTGAGATGCAATGAAAAAGTCCCTTTCACGGTAGTCCCAAGCAAGTCCCTCCCGACTGTGTCCAAGTTTGAGGCTAGACAGAAACTCGTCAATATCTCCAATCACTTCTGTGATGAGCTCAGGCCTCTGATGCTCTTCCTGCGCTTCAGCACAGACCGATGAGACACTGAAGGACCCGGAATGGCTGCAATAAAGCTCTCTGGGAACATGAGATGGAATGGGGTGGTGGATGTTATCGACATCCCTGACAAGTGTGATGACCGAGATGTTGTCGTAATCTCCGTAGGAAGTTTCCGAGGTCTGCTGTGGGAAGTCAAGCTCGTATTCTGATTGAGAACCAATAGAAAGCTGGAAGAGTCTTGTAGGCTTGAGCAAGCCATCTGCGGTCCTGTTGCGACTTCTATGGCCGAAAAGGGGACGAGAGGGTCGAGAGGGAAGTTTTTCAAGAGGACTCAAGAGACTTTTAGAGGCCCATTCTGCTTGAATTCCATAAGTATCAATCCTTGTCGCAGTAGAAGAAAAGGAAAGCAAACCTGGGCTTGGGGATCTCCGTCGCGATTCCTCAACGCTTGAGGTATCCGAGAGACCAGTCTCAGAGAGCTCAGACAATCTCTAATTGCCTTCAGCGTCTAGGAACTGATTGAAAGAGGTGTATTCCGGGAACACATTGCTAGCATTCGCGAGATGCCAAGTTCTGGGCACGTTTTCGTTGCACTCTGCAATAGAGCGAGTGTCTACGTCGCTGTTGACATCAATTGCCTTGGCCATTTGCGAGAAATTTGCCATCGTGAAGCTGGCATAGATCGAAGGTCGACGCAAAAGCCCTATTGTAATTACTTGACGCGTAGAAGTAATGGATCGAGACACGTTGGACAAGAGATGACTGCTATCGACCAAAAGCTGGCCGCAGTCCCACTGATAGGAGCTTGAGTCTTCGCACATTTTTGGCGTTGGGTGAGGGTTCCTGAACAACAACGCAAGGACTTGCTGAACAACACAACTAAATGGCATCTTCAATGACTTGTATCACTGAAAGCCATCAAGGTCAGTCAGGAGAAGAAGTAGTGATCCTCATTTGCTTGGGATCTGACGAAACGCAGCCAATAAAGCTGGTGGAAGATGCCAAGTTGCGAGAAGATGCTTACCTGACTATATCTGACGAGTATGGGCTTCACGATCATTGGTGAGTTGATGATATCTTCCCGCTCGGCTCTGGAGAGAAAAGGGACCGGCGCACTAGAATGGGATGCGGCAAGTAAGTAGCCAGGTGCATGCAAGAGCCATCAATCCAGAATGGAAGAAGAGTTGTTTAATCACAAATGTGGTCAAGCTAGGTTGATTTCCTTGCCACGGCGGGAAAAGTGTGCGAAGGGCAAAGGATCTGCGGAATGTTGCGCAAAGTCGCAGAATTTCGCGGAAAGTCTTGCGGTGATGAGGAAGAAAAAGGGAGGTCAATACGGCGAGGAGTGAAAGGAAGTTTAGGTAGTCGAAGGACCGTCCGAAGGGCGGTAGGTCGTCCCATGTTGATGCGGCGAGGTATCTCGAAGCATCAGTCACTGGACCAGTCCCGAGGACCCACTACGAAGCTTCACCTGGCCATCTAAATTACCCAAAGAGGACTCATCTTAGACTTCACCTTTCCGAAAGGGGAAATCGTCACTCGACGGACCTTTCGTTTGGCCCCAGGATTTTGGTGGATCTCTCCCGTTGTGAATTCAGCACTCGGTAACACCTGGAGCTTACACCTACTGTCAGCTTCACAGACGGAAGTTTCAACCACAAAGCCCGGTATCTACGTCAGATTGTTGAAAGGGCCCAGGTATCCTCTGACAAGGACCGCAAGGTCAAGGACACTGGTTTGACATTACTTTGGGGTTTTGGAGAGATGGTATTGCTCGTTGTACTTTAAGATGGGAAGCACACAGACCGATGTTGACAATACTATTAATGAATTCCCTTTTCGGCGACCTTGCGAACCACACGACCTGAAGGCAGCGGCTTGTATGACAACTCGGCTTTGGCGGTTGCTCCCTTGCCCATGGTCCATTTCTTTATGCTTCAACACCCTGAGCAGGCATAGAATCTTGGTTCAAGCCGTAAAGTCCTAAGATAGATTCGTTCCAGACAAATCTTCATACTTTCATCGTCTCTTCTCAGGCTAGAAAGTATCTGACTATTACTGGATCATGTCCGCAGGCTCACAGTCAGTGATAGTCGGGCTGGATATTGAGGAAGTGGAGCTAATTACCTTGTTATTGGATACTTACGCCAAATAGATCTAGGTACAAAGTCGTATGTATATTCCCAAACGCCAGAATATCGATTCTCAAATCTACAAAGTTCAGTCTGGGAGGATTTAAGAAATAGACTCGAGGCATGTTCATCTCATGCATTGTTGAGTTCGCCTCGGACTGTTGGATCTTTCTTGTTCCCACCCCTGTCTTTCGTGCCATCTCGCTAGTACAAATTTGTCGCATCCGGGGTCAAACTGTGAGCTTACGCCCAGTTATCGGGCCCACGCAGCAACTTGGTATGCGTCGATAGCGTGGAAGGGACCCAGGGCAAGCTGAACCTTTCCTCGCTGCTCGTTGGTCCCGAATAAGAGCGCCTCCTCCTGGTAATGCAGTGTGAGCCCATCAGCTGCCGAGCCTCCCAGAGCGTACAACCGGCCCTCAATGCATTCATGCAGGTTTCTGGTAGGGTACCAGCATGCCCTGGCATGAAGAACCCATGTAGCCTTAAGTTGCTGCCTGCTGTTTTCACGATCCAGGGAAGAAAATCCTTCTCATCTGCAGTCAGCATTCATGTGGGAGCAAGGGTCAAGAGTTCGTTAGATGTGGGCCTCCCTACAATATAACTGATTGTCAATCACCCACACATTTGAAGTAATAATTAATTGAGCGGCTCTTTCATCCTGGCATCAGCTCTTACGCACTTGCTGCCACACCAACAAACTCGTTGACGATGTCGGACCAAGCCGATGCTCCGGTCTTTGGCGCTTTCAGTTCACTGCTAGGTTACGTTGGGGGACAAGCTGCCACCAGCGCGATCTTCGAGAGGTTTCTTTGGCCTCAGCGGAATTTCTCATCGTTTTCCATCTACGACATGCCGCGACTGGCATGTTTGTACTCTATGGCAGGCCCTATTGGGTCAATTGCTCTCGAGGTTATCGACACTGCATATAAGAATGGACTCTTTAGCGGTGCTGTACAGGGTCATATGCTTGGAACACACTTTTACCGCGACCTTGAATGGACCTATATTTTGCACGCCCGCGGAGGAGAATCTGAGAGGGAATCGCAAATCCGAAACTGCCTTTGGGTCCAGGCCCTACTCAACATGCCTCTCCCAACCATCAAAGAGCCCTCAATCCGACAACCAAATGACACCGAGAGCGGCAACGTCACTGAAGAAAAAGCGAAACCAATGCGCGCAAGAGTTGCCGTTAGCCACTTAGTGCTCTCAAAAGCTACAGATGAAGACCTTGGTAACTCCAAGGTCCCTTTCATTTCGGAAGAGATCAAGCGTGTTGACTTGCTCTGCTTGGTGGAGATTATTCTAACCGAGTGTGTTGGCATCGGCATCATGATTTGCGTAGCCACAATCACTCGCTCGCTGTGGAGCATCATCTTCATTATGCCGCTCATCCTTCGAATTATCGGCACCTTATTCGCTCTTGAACGTGAGGGACTAACGCCCTTCCCGGACGCAATTGACGATGAACAGACACGGGACTGGGAGATCAATTGCCCGGCAATCGAAGGAAAATTCATGTTAATCACCGGCCCGCCCTCTATCGTCAACCAATTCTTTCGCCATTACGGACATCCTGTGAGAAATCGATTCCGCGAGGTTATCCAGCTAGCTGTCGTCATTGCCTTTGGGACTTATTTCCCAGTGGGGCTCCTTTGTCAAGTCACCTGGATGCCCGTTTTGGTACAGTACATCTGGACAGTTTGGCAAGTCTGGCAAGTCTTGGTCATGCATTTCGATCGATATACCCAAAGAGGGACCAGCCGCACGACTACAGATGCCGCTATCGCAGCGAAGTTATTCAAGAGTTTCCAAACTGGTGACTCTGACAGAGTTTTCGCAAGCGATATCTTGTTTGGGCAGAGGAGAAACGGACCTGCTGTTGTAAAAGCCAGTTTATCATTGACAGTGGCGGATAGCTATGCAGACGGAAAGAAAGTTTTGAAGAGCAAGATTCGGAAATGAAGGAAGGAAGGAATGATTTGCAATGTTTCACAATGTTCGTTAATATTTTCTTTTGCTAGAAGTTGTTTTGCAGACTCGCTTCCTCTCAACCGTGAAATGCGAATGTGACTTCTCAGAGTACAGGGCTTAGAGCTAGCAAAGGGGCGATCAAAGAAAGGGACTTTTTCAGCTGCGTACAAAGCCGTGATTTATTAAATGCACAAAATTACTCTTGCAATATCTAAACTGCACCAAGGCTCGCATTCTGAGGCAAAAGTCCACAAACATCAACGAAACAATGAAAATGGTCGATCTCAAGGACGAATGAAAATGCGCCGCAAGATTCCGACTCGCAGCCGCCACACTATCGCTGGGTTACAGGTGATGACTGAGAGCCTTAGGACTTTCTTGGCTGTCGTATTGTCACACAGCACATGCAGTTGCGAGGCCTGAATCCCACATCAAAGTTCGATGTGATATGGACCTCACTAAGAGATGAAGAAAAAGTCACAACTGAGTAAGCTAGTCAGTATTTGAAACCTCTTGTGAGAGACCTGTAAGCTGGTAACTTACTCGACAGCTTTGACAAGGGAACATAAGGCGTAATGACCCTAGTCCACTGCAGTACACATGATGTAACATGACCTTGAGGCTCTTTTCATATAAGGTAGGTTGCATCAATCAAGAAGATTTTGCCTTGTGATTGAATTCGTGGGGGGCTTGGTGGTCATCCTTGTTGTTATCTCCATGTCGATCGCCAATAACTTCACCATTGCATGCCTGGATGTTCAGCTTCGTTGTTGTATGATGTTCCGAATTGCCTTCAAGTAGTATCGGCTGAGAAGCGATAAAGTCGTCTTGGTTCTGCATGTCGTAGTGCATTTGCTGGATAATATCCTCCTCCAAGTACTCCAAAAGACCCTTGACACCAATATGGGACCAATACGGGCTGTCTCTTCCCGCGGAAAGTCGGTATTATCGAAAGCCTCGCAGTCAAGACCGTCCTCATACTCGACAATATCTGACTCTTGGTATTTGTTCATCATGTTGCGACGTTCTTTGAGCCTACTCGAGGCACCCAAGGTGCACAAAGTCGCTTCTCCTGCTCCATTCTCATCAGAGATATCTACTGGCCATGAGTCTATAAAGGCTGTTTGCACACTAGAGGTGGAGAGGCTGAAATCCACTTCGAAGAATTCATCTGATGCCTCCACGAATTTGTCAAGGAAATACCTCATTGACAGCGACTCAGGGTAGTGTGGAGTGACATTGACCAAAGTGCAGCCGGAATCGTCTTCAGCTACCAGGTGACCAAACAAGATCTCTTCGCACATGATCGGAAAGAAGTCGAAGTATGAAACATAGTCAATCTCTTGTCCTTCTCCACTCTCCGTGGAAGAAATCACAGAATCACCGTCACTGGACCAGTCTCGGTCACTCCCGGCGTATTCTGAGTCGGTTCTTTCAGCGTTTGTACACCCAGAAATCATCCTTCGATGGGAGACGATCAAGGAGTAGGCACCGACCGTACTCTTGGGGGAACTGGCTTCCTGGACGTATTCACCCCTAGAGAACGTGTGCCTTGGCCAGGTGAGACTCGATAAGCTTGAAAGATCTTTCTGCCGAATCCACAGAAGGGGGTCTCATGATCGAGATAAGCTGCGAAGGCGCTTGTTCGGGCAAAGCTGCGTCCAAGTTGGCCTGTAGTGGTTCGGATTGATGTGGCTTTATGGACGATACCACTGTGCGGAAGTGATCATGTACTACAAGTTGGACGAGCTGGTGCAACCCTATTCGCAAACGGCCAATGACCATGTTCAGCCAGAGCTGAGACAATGGAGCCTTTGTTCGTGGAGTCTATGTGAAAGAGTCTGCCAGTTCTTTCATCATACTTGTGACGGAGTGTCTTCTTTGAGATAATCGAGCACGTCTTACTGGCTTTGTCCATCATGGTATTATTTGACGTGTCTTGGGAGAAATTCCGTATCCATGTAAGCTTTTGGCTGCACAAGACGAAGGCTTGCAGAGGATGGACCTCGTCGCTTGGGGATTCTGGAGATGTGGCAGCCTGGTAACTTCGATTTGCTGATACGATAAAATAGAAAGGGGAAAGTTTGATTGTGTTACGAGTTATGGCACGTAGCAATAGGCATACGGAGTGTAATAAAAGTAGCTTAATATATTAAAATAAAAATAGATAAAAGGAAAAGGTTTATATATATTATATCTAAAATAAATACGTAATTTAGTACGTAATAAGTACTTTATAAAATATAATTATTATTTTTATTACGTAATATACCCCCTAATTACTATTACTAGGGAGCTATTATACTTAAAATAGAACTTCTAAATACTTTTATAAAGGCCCGATTTAGTTAAATATAAATAAAGAAAAAATAAGTATAAGGGATACGTATTTTTTAAACTACGTTTATTATAAATATATCCCTTTATTTAAAATAAATAGAATCCTAATTTAAAATAGTACGTATTTTATTATTTTTAATATATAAATTATTAAGAGCGAAGCTATTTAATTACTTTATATATATTTAAATTCTTATAGCGTTACTTAATTATTATTTTTTTTCCTCTTTTTAACCTTTTATAATTATTATAAGTACCCCTATTTATTACGTACGCGCGCTTATATTATTAAATTATTTATTAATGTTTATTTTAAATATAAATATTTAATATATTTAAAAATAATAATAAGTTTTATATAATTTTTATAATACCTCTTATATACGTATTATATAGTTTATTAAAAATTTAAATAAGTAATAATATTAATAAGCTTTTTTAAATTATTACTCCCTTTTATAACCTCTTATTTACTTATTAAAGCTTAGTTACTAAGCTTTCTCTCTTTAATTAAAAAAATATTAAAATTACTAATTAAAATATTAAAAATTTTATTAAGTTTAAGGCTCTTATTAATAATTATAATAAAAATAATAATAAAATAAATAATAATAATAAGAGCTCTAAAAAGCTTTTACTTATCCCTCTTTTAAAATTTAAAAATAAAAATAAAACTAATTTAAATAACGAGCCCTTTAAAAAAAATATATTATATATTATAATTTTAAAAGTTCGTATTTAATAATATTTTAAAATTTAAAAATTATAAAACTAGCTTTTTTTTAAAAAAGTAATAAAAAATAAAAAAAAATATTAAAAAATTAAAATACTTTTTATAATAAGTATAGTTCTCTTTACTATTTTAAACTTATTTAATATATACTTAGTTTTTAAAAAGCTTAAAAAGGTGATTTTTAAAAAATAATTAGTATAATATATACCCTATTTTTAAATAGCTTTTTAGTTTACTAATTCTAAAAATAATAGTCGTTATTTTATAAAAAGTAATAGCTAGTATATATACTATTTTAATAATTATTTAACTAAGGGGTATATTAATATACTAATCGTTTTATAATTAATTACCTAGGCTCTTATTAAAGCTATTATAAATAGTACTCCTTTTATTATAAGTATATTATCCTTTTTTATTATTAAAAAGCATATTCTTAATTATAATTTTGATAAAAAATTAATAAGCTCTATACTATTATTTATTATATAAAAAATAATAAAAAAATATACAAAAACTATATTAAGTTTTATATAAAGGACTTCTTCCTTATATACCCCTTACCTCTTTTTTTAAGTATATTTATATTATTAATTATATTTATTATAATTATTTATAACTAGCCTCTTATTATACTACTCGCTCCCGTACCCTAAGTTATTAACTTAATAATTATTTTACTTTTTATACCCCTTATTATTCTTAGTTTTATAAATTTTAAAATATATAAAATATAATTTTTAATATATATACCTACCCTCTTTATTAATAATATTATAATTTTAATAATTACGTACTTCGTAAACTAAGAGTTTAAATAGTAAATATAAACCTAGGTCTTATTTTTATATACGTATATTTTATAAAATAAGGTTATTTTAAAAATTTAGGCCTTTAAGCTAAGAAAAGTTTTATTTTATTTATTTTAAGCCTCCGGGCCGTACTCTAAGTTCTATTTATTATTTATTTTTAAGTATTAAGTTTCTCTAAATATAGCCTAAATTAATTATTTCTAATTACTTTAGCTATTTATAATAATTTTTTATATATTATAAAAATTAAGAAGTATATAAATATATTCGAACTTAGCTCGTAAAAGGTTTTTAATAAGTCTATTTATTAATATATTTTTTATTATTATATAAATAATTTCGAAATTATCTTTAATATACTCTTATTTTAGTTATATATTTTATATATTAATATAATAAAGTTAAGTAGCTATTCTTTTCCCTTTTTTTATAATAAGTTAAATTATTTATTAATTATTATAATTAACTAACTATACTTTTTTTAAGTTAAGGGTAATATTTTTAAAAAAGTATTTTAGAACTATAGTCTTTTTTATAATTTTTTTAAAATAAAAAAACTTAGTTTCGGTAATTAACGTCGTAATTATTACTTAATATACTAATTTTTATTAAATTAGGCTATTAAAAAAGAATATTATATATTCTTAAGATAATTATTATATTATTTTATTATTTATAAAACTAGTATTGCTAATTAGAAATAATAATTACGTACTTAGTATATTATTATAATAAAGTATAAAATATTTTATTATATAAAAATATTAAATATAGTAATTAATTATTTTAATATAAGTTATACTTAGGTTAATTAGGAACCGTAATAATTATAAATAAGTAAAAGTAACGTCCGGTTTAATTATTATAACTATATAAAATATACTTTTAACCTTTTCTTAATAGCTCTTTATTTTTTTTTTATTATTTATCTCTCGTTTAGTTTAAACTTATTTTAAAAAAAAAGGTAGCTAGATTTAATAAATTTATAAAGTTAAAGTACTTAATAACTTGCTTAATATATACGTTATAAATAAAATAAACTTTATAAGTAGTACGGTTTTATAGAATTTATACTTTAAAAAAGTAATTAATTAGTCTATTCTTCTTAAAATTAATATATTTTTTTATATTATTAACGATCCTCTAAGCCGCTTTTTAATTATTTTAATAATATAAGATAATAAAATTATTAATATAAAATACTAATATTACTTTTTTATTTATAGTTTAATAAATATAGATCTCTTTATAACTATATATTATATTTATATTATAAAATATAAAAATAAAAGTTTAGAACTAAAGAATTAATAAGTCTTAGAGGCTATATAGAGCATATTAAAGTTTATTTATTTTATTAATAATTTTATATCTTTCTAAGAGTTTAATAATTATTAACTTTTTATTTTTAAAAAGCGTATTAAAGAATATATTAATAATATTATATTAATTAGCCTTAAAGTCGAATTAAGTAGCTATTATTATTATAAACCTAAAGGCTTTTATAATAAGTATTAAAATATACATATTTTATAAAAGATTAAGTAGTTATATATCTCCCTTTATATATATATATATTTTTATTTTATAAACCTCCTTATTAATATTATATTTATAAATATATACCTATTTTAATAAAAATAAGATCCCTTATTTAAGATTATAGTTAATTTCTTCTTATATATTAATATCCCTTAGCTTTTTTATTTTTATATTTATAATATCCTTAAATAGTTTTTATAGTTATTATAAGAAATATTTAATATTACTAAACTTTTTTAATAAGTTTTAAAAATTAACTTTAATAAGTTATCATTTTTAAATTCCTTTAGAGCGCTCTAAATAGGTCTTATAAATTATTTTTTTTATTACTTAATAAAGTATTATATATCTTATACTATTTTTTTTATAGCTTTTTACTAATTAAGTATAAAAATAGAAAAAAAAGTAGTCCTAATAGTAGTTATAATAATCGCTATTCTTTATATTTAAATATAAAAGCGTTACGAAAATATTACTATTAAAATATTATAGAGGTTTATAAACCTAGTTTAAACGTTTAAAACCTAATAGAGCTTTACTTAGTACTTAATAAAATAGTTTTTATAAGCTCTATTCTTATATAATAATAAAAGTTTATTATAAGGGTTCCTTATTAACGTCGATTTTAATATTAAAAATTACTTCTTTATAATTAATACCTCGTTTATTACTTATTTTAGCGTTTTATTAAAAACTATTAAAACTTAAAAACTTAAAAACTTTTATAATATATATAAATACTTATAAAAAGGATTATAAACTATATAAAACTATTTATAACTTAGTTATTATATTCCCTTTTTTATCCCTACCCCTAAGCTTATATAAGGGGGTTATTTTAAAAATTAATAATAATAATAAGATTATATTAACCTCTTTAGCCTTATTAACTATACTTTAAAATATATTTATTAATTACTTAGCGTCTTAAATAGTTAAAAATCTAATAATAATACTATTCTTAATTATAAAGTTATTTTAAATACTAATATTTCCGAAATCTAGATCTACTTCCCCGAGTACTTAAACTAACTTATTATTAATATTAAAAAGTTCTTATATTTCTTAAATTATTAAATTTACTTATTTATTTATAATAGTTTACTCTTTATATATAAGATTATAAAAGACTTTTTTATTAAACTTAATATTTTCTATAATAAATACTTACTTAAATACGAGTATTTAGACCTTATATAAGTTATATATTTTTAATATATATTTAACTAAGTATTTTATATATTTATAAAGAAGTATTTTAAACTATTTTTAATATATACCCCTCTTATAAGTTTTATAAAAAAAATATACTTAGTAACTATATATATAAAAATTACTAAGGTACGGGGTTATTAATTTAGAATCTTATACTTAATAACCCGTTTATTACTAACGTTAATACTATTTTTATTAATTAATTTTTATTATAATAGGCAAATTTTTTTATTAACCTCTTATAAAGTAATATTATAAATAGAAATTATTATTAATATTATTTCGTTTTATAAATTTATAAAGAGGTTTATAAAAAAGTATATTTTATAAGTTTTAATAATTACGAATTAACTTACTCTTTTTATATTATTTATAAGTTTTTTTATATATAAAAATAAAAGTTCTATTCTAATTCTTAGCTTATTATACTACGTTTTATATATATATTTAACGTTTATAATTAAAAGAGCGGTTTTATTATTATTTTTAAAAAAGTAAATTAGAGTCCTTTTTTAATAATAAATTACTATTTCGAGGCTTTATAATATAAAAAGTACTTCTTTTTTTATTTTAATTTTTAAAAAAAACCTCCTGAATTACTTATTATATTTATTAAAAACTATAAGTATATATTATTATTTATTATAAAATAGTTCGAAATAAAAAAGATCTTAATATATATAGTACTATAGCTATAAAGCTTTTTTTAAAAATAGTCCTCTTAAAACTATTATTTTAGTATTAAATAATATATATACTTTATACTTAACTTATAATAAAAGTTTAATACGTATACTTTAAGTCTTATATAATAATTAATAAAGAGTATTAAGTTTAAAATAACTTATTTTAAAGTACTAAAAGAGCGTATTATTAAACCTCTTATAAGTATATTAATATAAATAATAGAATTTTTTATAATTAATTAGTAATATAATACTAGCTAAGTTTTATAAAATATACTTAAAGTTTATAAAAATAAAATAGGATTAGAAGAGCTTATATTCAAAAAAAACTAAATTATTTTTTTAAATAAGCTACTTTTTAATAATATTCTTATAAAGCGTTCTTTATTATAAAGTATAATCTAAACTATAGTACTAAAGTTTATTTTTATTTAGTAAAGTTTTTAAAACTATATTAATATAAAATCTTTTAATATAAGCGACGTTTTAAAACTTTAAATTATAAGTTCTTTTTTTTTTTAAGTTTATTTAAAACGCCCTTTATAATATAAATATTATATATAATAATAAGTAATATAATAGTTTTTAATTTAATATAATTATTATTGCTTAATAATATATAATTTTTAGGTTTAAATAAGCTCTTATTATTAATTAAATATATTATTTTATAGTTATTTATTATTATATTTTAAAAAAAGGGATAAGTACTACTTATAAAAGTACTAAAAATTACGTTTATTTTTAAATCCTAACTTTTTATAAATATAATAATTACGTAGCCCTCGTCCTAATTTATTAATAAGCTCGCTATAAGTTAGTTAGAGGATCTTTTTAAAAACTTAAGTTTTTTAGGGGTTTTATCGTTTTTTAACTAATTAGCTTTTTTAAACTTATTATAAAATAATTACTACTTATTTAATTTAATAACAATAAGGACTTTTTTATATAGCTTTTTAATATTTATATTAATAACTTATTAGCATTTTAGTTTATAAATACTTATTTTAATTTTTAATATACTAAAAGGTACTATAAATATACGTAATTATAAGAGTATATAACGTTACTTTTATTATTTATATTATTAATTAAGTTAGAGCGTTTAATAAAAATAAAATAAGCCCCTTTTTAATTTAAAAATCGTTTAGTATATACGTTTTAGGTTACTAAGCTAAATATATATATAATCTTTTTTAAAGTTTTAATATACGTTTTAAAAACTATTAATTTATTAAAAGTCTTATATATATATTAGCCCTATATAAAGTTAAGTTTAGACTTAATTATAATTAAAAAGTTAAATATAGCGATTTTTTTATTAATTTTTAAAATATTATATATTTTAATTTAGAAATAAGTAAACTATTACTCTTTATATTAATATTAAGACTTAATTCTAATTCTTATTTTATTAAGGGCTTATTAATATTCTTTTCGAACCGTATTTTTAATTACTACTTTAAAAGGCTAAAGTTTTTATTTTAATTATTTAATAATTCGTTATATACTAAATTTAAAGCCGTCCTTAGTAACTTTTTAAAATATATATTTATAAAAAATAGTATTAACTAATTTTATTAATTATTAAATAAGGAGTTTAATATAAGTATTAATAATATTACGTTCTTAAGCCTTAAATTATTTATATTTAATATCGATTTTTTATTATTTTTAAATATTCTTAAGTATATAAATCCTCTTTATAAATACGGTATAAAAGTAAATTTATTTATATAAAGTTAATAATATAGCTAGTTTTATAAAAAAAAATTTAGTTTAGTTTTATAAATTACTTATATTTAAAAAAGTCGAAGGGGTTATATTAAGAATTATATTTAAAAACTATTAATAAAGGATTTTTTAATTTTTTTAATTATTTTTAAACACTTTATAATATATTTAATAAGCTCGTAATTCTTTTTTATTATAAATTATAATTAATTATCTAAATTTAAAAAATAAAATAAATATTATAAAAGGGTTAAAAAGTATATTAAAATTTAGAACGTCTAGGTTAATATATTTTTAAACTTTAATATTCTTATTTATAATACGAAGTATATTAAATTATTTAATCTAACTAATTTAGCTAGTTAATTTAACTTAAATTAAAATAAATATAAATATATTTATTATTTTAAAAAAATTATAAAAATTATATTAATAAATATGTTATTATAATATAAGGTCTTAACTAAGAACTAAGTTTATAATTATTATAAGTTATAATATATAATAATAAGTATATAGAGTATAATAAAAGTAGCTTAATATATTAAAATAGAAATAGATAAAAAGAAAAGGTCTATATATACGATATTTAAGATAGATATATAATTTAGTACGTAACGGGCACTTCGTAAGATGTAGTTACTATCCCTATTACGTGACAGATTGATAATCCTGAATTATCACAATACCGCTCGTTAACATCAAGTAAGGGACACCTCGCCGCGGGAATTGAGATTAGGATGAGAATAAAAGTAGAAATTACGCGAAGCTAGAGTCTCAATCGATGCGAGACCTCACTTCTGCCAATAGCGATATAGATAAAGAAGGGCTCGAAAATCACGCTGATAGAGGGCGCGTTAACACGTCCAGATGCTATGGCAACAACCGTACCAGCCAAACTGTCTCTGTTATCACGTGCAATGGCCAAGGTACAATGGCGGCGAAGCTGCAGTCAATCGAAACGGTGAAAGGTGAAGTCTATCAGACTGCTAACCCAACCCTAAGACGGAGTTGGCAAGTAAAAAGTGGCGTTGTCAGGGCTATCTGGGCGAAGAAGTTGCCCGAAACGCACCTCGGGCGTTCTCGTGATTTTCCTCATTAGGAAAAAGCGGCTGGCCATTTCAACTTCACCTCGAACAACGTAAACAATTGTGGGTCTCCCGTTATACAACTGAAGGATCCACTAGGCACCAATTACTGCTTCAGAACCTGGCGCGTTGGCATCTCTACACTTCACGTTGATATCCTCTGGTCCGGTGGCCACCTCGAGAGTCGTGCTCACACAACAACGGCCTAAAAGTTATTGCTTCACGCGGCGCCTTATCTCATCCTGATAGACAGGCTCTGACATTCCGCAATCCTGCAGAAATCTTCCTTCTCGCCACCCACTGTGTCACCGCGACTTTTCTCGCGACTTTTCTCCAGATACCGTGGTGATCAGTACAAACCTACTTCATTCCTGAAAAGCTAACCGTAGCCTATTGGCGCGGTCTTTCCTCAACTCTCAACACTGGAAGAACTCCGATAGAGTCTTCTGTGAATCCGGTCCATCGATCTTTACTCCAACTCTCGAGTCTGCGAGCTTCGTCTGCCGTAGATTGCGTCGTCGTGAAAGCACGCCGAGATCCGTTGCGTGACGTAGAGCTATCTATCCCAAGTAATTTGATTCGCTGCTCACTGCAATTCGCTGGACCTGAACAAGAGCTAATGACCGCAGAATCCAGTATGGGCTTCTTCCGCCGCATGTTTGCTTTCTTGGAAGAAGGTTCACACCATGCCTTGTCCAAGGGCAAGCCAAGCCGAAGTCTTATGAGCGCCGCTATCGCCCTCAACAAGATGGGTCGTAGGCCATCTTCCAATAGCTTCCGAGGAGAAAATGTGGCTTCCAACAGCCTAACGACTACTCGATGCCACGCTGCCACTTGCGAAAGCAGCTCCGAATCCATCTCGAACCACTCTGCGACTGCCACAGCCCAAGACGAAAGCCAGCTTTGCGTCCTGAACGATGCGATCGACTTTGAGCCCGAGAAGCAGCTCGCTATTCGTATTCTGAGATGCAGAGTCCCATCCACAATGAGCCCTCGCTCCTCCATTGAGTCCATCAGCCCTGTCAAGGTTCACGAGGCTGTCTAGTGGACGCGCTTCGAGAGCCAGGAGGGTCTATGTTCTTCATCATTGGGGTCAAACACAATCACGACCTCACCCTTAAGCGTCAAAAGCTCGAACAAAGAAAGATTTCCCGCTTATCCAAGCATCTCTGGCTTGGAGCCTTTCCCGCTGCTTAATGCAGGTTCCCGTCGCACAGTCAAGAGTAAGCAGAACGTTTCTGGCCTTTCCGATCTGTACCAGGGTCAGGCATTCCCTCCTATCGAGCATCTTCTTACCAAGCCAGAGAGGCAACGAATCCGACAAGTCTCAGTCTCTCATGTATCGACAATCAGCTCAAGCTCCCTTAGTAAACAATGTGATCTAGACGAAAACGTTTTTGTCAGATTCCCGTCTTTTGAGCAGGCTGGGGTGAAGCAGCTCGGCGAACTCCTCGAGCACGAGAGCCGCTTTGCTAAGTACCATGAAGAGGATGACGATTGCGATGAGTGGGGCATCCAGTGCGGTGGCATCGACGAAGCTGCGGTCTCGTCGAAGAGACGCCCCAACATCGTCAACTACGAGAAGTACATCGACAACAGTGTGATTCAACAGATCTATGAAGATCTTCCCGAGGCCGAGAATGCCGATTTCAAGACTGCCACAAAGTCGGCTCGCAACTTGCGATTTGGCAACTACACCACCGGCAAGTATGTGAAGATCAAGTCGAAGCAGGATGATGGCGTGTCGAGGCCGCAAAAGAAGCCGGGCAAGTGGGTTGCTGGTCTCCTTCGTAAGGCCATCAGTCTCTTCTTTCCGAAAGTTGCCCAGCCTGCCCTGTCCCTTGCCGCTGAACCGCGAGTTCGTTTCTGCCATCCTCTTGGAATTATCTGAAGTACTTTATACGATGGAGACGCATCACGCTTGCGTCTGATATCAACACAAGATGCATTGCGATTACGGGAGCAAAGGTAAGAGAGCCTCAGAAACCTAGACTGTGCCAATATGCTGATGATAACAAGGTTTCTAGATGATTACAACCGCCTTCCTCCATCCTTGATGTTTCTGTAAGTTGGGAACACTATTTGCAGCTATGGTTTTGTGCGCAGAGTTCACATATCGATGCAAGTTTATTATGTGGCCCGTCAGTGATTACGCGAAGTCGACCAAAGACCGAGGTCACAGATCAGTGATGGGTTATGGTTATGCTTTAGTAGGAAGTTTCGTTTGGTTGTTTGTGATGGTTTTTATACTTGCTGGAGTTTGGTTCCAGGCATTTTGCTGTTATCCCAGGCTTTATCATTCCCGTTGTCTGACAAAAGTTCCATTGTCTGACGAGGCTTTGTTTACGTCTAGAGTTTTGCTATTGGGGCAGTACCATTTGGCTATTGGGGCAGTAATCCACTTTATTAGCTAATCAGAGCCTGCCTTCCGAACTCTAAATATTTTAGCCCCGCTGCACCTGCCTATGGGCCACCAGGCGTAATTACCCACGGTCGCAATTACTTACGGTCGTAATTACGTAAGGTAGCTGCGGGTACGTACGGTTATAATTACCTATAGTTACAATTTCCTATAATTATAATTACCTACTTAATTACCTATTTAATTATCTTTTTTAATAAGTAATTGCGACCGTATGTGTCTATAGTTACTTTATGTAATTAGGTAAGTGCGACTGTGGGTAAGTGCGACCGTGGGTAAGTGCGACCGTGGGTAAGTGCGACCGTAGGTAAGTGCGACCGTAGGTAATTATAACTATACGTGCCCGCAGCTGCCTTACGTAATTGTAACCGTAGGTAATGACGCCAGGTGGCCCGTGGGCAGGTGCAGCGGGTATAGGTGTGGGGTTATGGTCCGAGCTCTATGGCTGTGAGCCCTCATTGGTCTAAAAAGTGGATTACTGCCCCAATAGCCAAATGGTACTGCCCCAATAGCAAAACTCTACGTCTATGTACTGGAGGTGGAATTATGGACATCGGGATTGTGAAGACGGTTTCTTTTTCTTTCCGCAGCGAGAGGGTTTCCTAATATGAACCATAACCTTTTCCAAACTTTGTTAGCGAGTCAACATCAACGAGTCCGTGAATTTTTAGCTGCCCAGCCTCTTGGAAATCCATGACAGACTCATGGTCAGATATTGCTTGAGTCGTAGACCGCTGGTGTCAGTCGCAAACCACACATTATTCGCATTTGACTATACCTCAATCAGAAGTCGGCGATGCTAGTGCTTGACCAAAGTAGCTTCGGCGTTTGTGCCTGGCGCTAATCAAGATCAACTATCGCCAATGGAGAGATAGGTTCGACGACCATTAGCCTTTGCAGAAGTTCAAGTCGTCGTCATCATCTTCAGGGCGCCGGCATCGAGTCCCTCCAGGGCGTGCACGCCACAAAGGGCTACAGCCAAACTCAGCGATGCTTGCCATCCGTTCTTCCTCTCGCACGTATCCATACCACGACTCGGCGTCATCCGAGCCTCTGGAACGGACTGTCGCATAGGCTTGCAGATGCTTCGACGCACAACTGCATTTCCGCATCGTCCCTGTGACAACCACCTAGCCGCATCGCAATTCTTATTTGAGATCATTCGATGCAGTACCGGGTTGCCGGCACCTAAGGGATCCTGAAAGGTGCGTGAGCGATACGCTTCGATGACAGGATTCCCGAGGCGGTGCAGCTTAGCGCAGGGGGGATTATCCTCGTTAGCTTGGCTAGCGCAGAGACCCCGCGACCTAAAAGACGGGATGTGGATGGTCAATAACGCATGTCTTGGGTCATCTTCATGAATCACGTTGACCTCTGAATATGCTCTTTACTATTCGTGGTGATCTGACGTGTCAGCAGCTGAACGAATCTCTTATGGGCAATAAAGAATGGAGTCGAAGGGAAGTTTTTAATGTGAAAGCTTTCGGTAGTTTGTTTCCAAAGATTACAATTACGCAATCCGATGTTGAACGCGTTTCCCCCACCGTATTGGATTAGCTCGAGGTCAAAACTCGGACGCAAAGACACTTGAGCCGCTGCCTTTTCAAAGCTGCCCCTGAGCTTCGACGCCAGAAGAGGAAGAAGCCCGGCCGGCACGAAAGAAAACATGATTTTGCTCTTAGCGTTCCCCACCAGTCAATGACAGTTTTCTGATGTTTTGAGATGGACTATCTTTTCATATCCACTCTGAATTAGCTCGACCCTCCGGATCTCCGTTTAGAAGTTTCAGGGTGTTGTTCGTCGTTCCCGTCCTCGGCTTGAACGACAGCCAGCGTTTCGTTTGTACGAGAAACTCAATCTGCTGCACCATTGATAGCCGCATGTGCAACGATTGGTGATTGTGCAGCCCGGGAGCATACCGCACCTCGCACCGAGGTTTTTGAGCTGCAGACCGAGAGCCTCAAGTTTGCCTTTGCTTTGAGTCAGACGAAGGATCTGTTGCCGTATGAATGTGAATGGCTCGTGTGCAAACAACATACGTGCGGTACTCGCGAGTACGTAGCTGACCACACAAACTCTATCCAAGCCAGCCGCACCACAGCGCTCACGCCACACCCGCTCTACGACCAAATGGTGGCTCACCTGAAGCTGTCGAGTGGGACTTCTGATAGTATCTGACTCTTGTCAGGTCAGCGAATATGGTCCGATGATGCTGCTGCCTGACCCAAACCCTCGAGTCACGAGAGAGGCGAAAGCTGGACTTAGAGTCCCTCTCAACATAGTTGATGGGCATGACGCCCATAGGATCATCCGACGAACAAGTTGCCGGAACCTTCAGAACCTGCAACCCATAATTGGAAACGAGGTCAAAAGTTCGTATCAATTAAGCTCATCGGCATCGCAGAAGTTACCAGAGTCTCGGCCTCAACTTTGCCGGCACTGGGTCACACGTTGACACTAGAACAACAGGGACCTAGCTAGTACCTTGCATCCATTCTTAGACCATGGGTGAGATGCTAGCGCGGACATGTGCCGTCAAGGAGCACCAGTGCTGATGCAGATCGGGTTAAGCCCATCAGCCTCAGCATAGCAACACGGATAGGCTTCCCGAGTCCGACTCTCCCTACGGGCGAGATCAACGACGATTAACTGGGGTGTTGTACGGTACTGGGATGCTGTACCCCAGCCGTTGAAGAAAGTCCGTCTCGTTTTTAGATGTTGGCTAACTAGACTCGAGCCTCCTTCAAGGAGTATATAGCTCAAACATGCTCACCCTCTTTCTTGGCTTTGGGAATCATCAGCAGTCACTCACTTAGACATCTGACAACAGTCTTTTCACACACATTCGTTTCTTACTTTACCGAAAAGGTTAGCTGCCAAGATGGTCGCCATCAAAGGCATGGGAGGCGTCCTTGGCTGGTTGTTCTCAATCCAAGCGTCTCTGAGCCAAGACAAGACCAACGGGTAAGACAACTCTCCTAGCACAGCTTGGCTGCATTCTCCACGGGACATCAACTCAACTAACATGAACCCTTGTGCAGAAAATCCCCTCTTGGCACTTTGAATACTGCCAAGCTGCCACTCTTTATGGGAAACAACCCGCTCCCCAACGGCTTTCCCTGGGGCAAGCTTTCCGCCGATGGCACCAACTACTACAAGGAGTGGCCCAATACCGGCGTCACCCGCAAGTACGACTTCACCGTCAGCCGCGGTGTGATCGCCCCTGATGGCTACGAGCGCAAGGTCCTGCTCGTGAACGGTGCCTTTCCCGGCCCTACTATTGAGGCCAACTGGGGTGACTGGATCGAGGTGACGGTCACGAACAACATCACCGATGGCCCTGAGGGAACCGCGCTCCACTGGCACGGATTCAGACAGCAGAACACCCAGTGGGAAGATGGTGTCCCGGCTATCTCCCAGTGTCCGATTGCTCCCGCCAAGACCTATACTTACAGGTTCCAGGCGACTCTGTACGGAACTACTTGGTATCACTCTCACTACTCCTCTCAATACGCTGGTGGCTTGTTCGGACCCATGGTCATCTATGGCCCTGCTAAATCTCAGCCTGAGATTGATCTTGGCCCTATTATGCTCTCTGGTAAGTTGATATTGTGCAATCCTTCTTGCAATAGCTACAGTATCTTCTGCAATGGATGGCTGCTCATGGCTATTCCGGAGTCGGCCAGCCATGCGCTCTTTAACCGGGGCCGGTGACGGAGGTGTGGGTACCCGGGGCTGGTTCCTGAGTCCAATCTCAACCCCGGTTTCGAGGTGGAGCTATCCGGACAGCCGAATGCAACGCCTGCAATGATCACCACTTCAGAAGAATCAAGACGCTAACGTCTCCCAGATTGGTACCACAAGCAATACTTCGATCTCATTGAGGAAATCTTGCAGGTTAATGGCAGTGGCTTGGTCTTCTCGGACAACAACCTGATCAACGGCAAGGGTAACTTCAACTGCTCCACCGTTGCGACTGGAGATAACACCAAGTGCACCAACAATGCCGGTATCTCCAAGTTCAAGTTCCAGACCGGCAAGACCCACCGCCTCCGTCTCATCAACTCCGGTGCCGAGGGAACCCAGCGCTTCTCCATCGACGGACACACCCTCACCGTCATCGCCAACGACTTTGTTGAGGTCGAGCCCTATGACACAAAGGTTGTCACCCTCGGTATTGGCCAGAGAACCGACGTCCTCGTCAAGGCCAACGCCGACAACAGCAACCCCAGGGGTGCCTACTGGATGCGTAGCAACATCACCAGCTGCAGTCTTAGCACCCAGCCCCTCGCCCTTGCTGCCGTCTACTACGATCTGGCCGACCAGTCCAAGGCGCCCACCAGCAGTGCCTGGAACGTTCCTGACCCCGGCACCTGCGTCAACGATGACCTCGCTCTCACCAAGCCCGTCATGAAGCTCAAGCCGGCCAACGTCCCCGTCACCAGGACCATGGAAATCAAGGTCTTCCGCAATGACTCTGGTATTGTTCAATGGTCGCTTGGCGGCGTTGACTTCCGCGGCAACTTCAACGACCCCACGCTTCTTCAGGTCAACAAGGGTGATTTGACCTTTGAAAATGACTGGAACGTCCAGAACTTTGCCAATAACGGCAGCGTTCGCATTGTCGTCAGCAACAACAGCCCTGCAGCGTAAGACCACACCTCTCACTTCTTCTTTTTTGTACAACCGACTAACTTGCGCAGTCATCCCATGCATCTCCACGGTTTCAACATGTACATCCTCCACGAGGGTGACGGCCTGACCTGGGACGGAACTATCACCAACCCTGAGAACCCTCAGCGTCGTGACGTTCAGCAGGTTCGTGCCGGCGGCCACATGGTCATGCAATTCGACTCCAACGAGAACCCCGGTGTCTGGCCCTTCCACTGCCACATTGCCTGGCACGCATCCGCCGGTCTCTTCTCTCAGTTGCTGGTTCAGCCCGAGAAGGTCAAGCAGCTCCGCATTCCTTCCGCCGTCGCTGATGTCTGCAAGGATTGGTCTGCCTGGACCCAGAGGAACATCCCTGAGGTCATTGACAGCGGTCAGTAGATCTGAGTCTATTTTATTTCTTTGTCTATAGTATTGGAATGGGGTGGGGCGATCAGTCCTGGTGGTTCTTTTCTAAAGCTAATTAAGCATGGGTATCTGCGGGAGGGCTGATCGGAGCAAGATATAAGGAGAAAGGCCCCGATCAGAGATAGGGAGTTAGATAGCGCGGATTTTTACTTCAATTATACACACACCTTTTTAGGATCGAACCAGAGCTTTTCTAATAATTTACTTTTGAACGTGATAATATAAGACGATTAGGAAGTTTACCCTTCTAATCCGGTTAATACTATCCTCTTCCCTCGGTTATAACTCCGTCGATTGAGGCCGTATTGACCCGATCGAAGGAAGCATCTTGTGTTGCTTTTGTAGGTGTTGGTAGTTCTTCCAAAGCACCGCACCGCGAGAGTCCTCTATACCCTACACGTTTTCAGTATCCACGGTGCACTGGTAGCATTTACATTTCTTGGTTGTGTATTATTCGGTTATTGGGAGGTTTATAGATTTCACATCTAGGCACTTTGTCTGTACATTACCCGGCTAGAAGGATTCAAATGAAACCTACAACATATGCGGATCGCATCGATGTGTGTGATTCTCATTAGCGTGCGCCGAAGCCGACATTGCTCCAGATGCCGAAGTGTCTATAACTCCAAATGTTCTATCAATCGTCTAGCGTTGTTCAAAAGAGCGAGACAGCTAGGCTGTCGATCATCTGATCCACAGAACGACTGATAGCAAGGTGGGCAGTCAGGTGCAGGCGGCGTGTGATGCCATCGCCGTTGACGTTGCTCCATAAGGTCAAAGAACCCAGTAAGATACTTATTATCTTTCTGTCCCTCAGCTCCAAAGATTTCTGACCTCACGATGTTTCGCATTATTTTGCCCCATTCTGATGGTGATATCTCTACCGAGAACAGGCTTGGCGCACTTGTAGACGACGATTCTCCATAGGCCGATGAGCCCGGTAATGCGCCGTGGATTCCAAGGCGCTTCTTCTCTCCGGCCTCCGTCGCTCTAGTCTCTTCTGTCGAGATCGATGCAAGCATCCTCTTGTACGACTCTGTAAGACAAAGACATAGAACGCCAAGTAAGGCGGCGTTCTGAATGATGGAGAAGTACCGGCGCGGGCATCTTTGACAATTTAGGACTTGTAAAGCCGGCTCGAAGGTATTCCGGAGTAGGGCGAAGTCTTCTGGTGCGACAAGATGTTCTTTTACCCGAAGGTGCTCGAGCAACAGGTACAGTACTGAAAGACAGGCGCAATTATCCGTCGTTTGCTGATTGTCTGAGGCAAGGGGAGGGAAAGCTGCAAGACCCTCAGATACGAGATCTTGACTGGGCCTGGACTCATCAAACAAATCGTCAGCGAACGTGTAGTTGTAGTAGGTTGTGGTTGATACGATGCTAAAATCATACCCTTGATTGTTTTCCAAGTCAATGAGATCTGGGTGGATTACAAAAGTCTCCGGGTTGAGAGGGGAGCTGATTCGCGGGCTTGTTGACCCGAGAAGAGCGTCAATTTCTCGTGTATTGCTGCTGCCAGAGTCCGATGCAGCATCTGTATGAACGGGAGAGAGCAACCTGGTCGAAGCATTCCGCCGAGGTAGTATCCGTTCCCGACGGATTGGTTGGGACGATTGAGGACGGACACGACGTGATGTTGGCCTACCCATGGGCTTGTGGGGAGAGTAATAGCATTCCCGGTCGGAGGTCCTGCATTTGGAGCAGATCGGACGTTCTCCTGTGCATTTGATCTTCTTTACTCCTGGGGATACACCTGACGTTAGTAATCCAATGTCATTTCCCAAGGACAAAGGTCCACTACGCACGGCAAGCCTCGCATGATGCTCGAAGACTCGATCCTCCAACGGGCAAATTTGGAGCCATTGTTCACCAATAAAGATGCGCTATAAACTCGGATATGTATGTTTCCGGTCAAGAGATATACGGACAATGAGCTGAGGAAAGTTGAGCAATGACGACTGATATGAAAGGAACAGGAAGTCAACAGATTAAACAAAGCCGCGGAGGGTTTCCGAGTAATTTGTGCTATCGGAGACTTTAGTCCACAATGATTGGCTCATAATATCCGATCGATCCACCTCCACGGAGGGCGTCGCGTTCCCCGCTCCCGAAGTAGCCTCCGGGCCCAAGGACGATCATAGATCATCGGGCAAGCCGGGTGTAAATAGCATTGTGTATTTAACTTGAACAAACTCCAACGTATTGCCCTATTCATGGGCCCTTTTCGAGCAAAAAGATGATGTGTTTTCATACATGAAGTTACGCTAACTTTGCAGGTTCATTCTAATGATCAATTGCAGTGGTGAGATGGTTATCGGTATCTTTTACAGTCCGCCCGGCTCTTACATGAAGAAGCCATGTTGTTACAAATCATTCCAGCCTGCTACTCAATTCCCAGACTTAGGTACTTAGAATCCAGAATGCCATCCTCCAATTCACCCCCTGGCAGTGATTACGCACTCAGCTCAGGCATTCGCAAGATTTCCGATACCCCCTCACGGAACAGCAGCATTGCGTAAAAGCTGTGGAACTGCAATAGGATGCCGGACAGGTGGTGATTTCGAGTCGGGTTGCAAGCCGTTGATTCATAGACGACTTTGACTCTTGCTGGATTTTCAGAACTTCTGACAATGCTGAACCGATGAGCACCTGCAAATTGACTGATGTCTTTCCCGAATACAAAGTCAACGCTACTTTCTGTTTCCGGCTCCGCTTGTGACTCTTTGGAATCGATGAGCTTGACGTGGCTGTCTTGAAACGTGCCAAAGACTACGGAATGCACTGGTGGGAGTGTCTCGCATGAAAATTCTTCAGTTTTCCATATCTGGTTTGACGCCGAAATCGGATTGAGTCCTATAATCCTGTCAGGAACCTGGTCACTCCTAACGAGTGGTTACGAGATTGGTGACTCACCAGCGTAGGACACCAAAGTCGGCCGTGCCGTCTGCAGCAGAAGCCTCTCAATTGCCAAAACCTTGCCCGCAAAAAACCCATGGATGAAAGTCGCCAATAATACTTCGTCGCTTAAGTCTCTTGCGTTCTTGGGTAGGTCTAAATCTAGAGCTAGCCTGTCTGCTGATGAGGCATGTCCTCTGGGATTTACTAGAGTCTTGAGAGTATGCGATTGTTTGAAGTTTTCTGAAAGGCCACTACTAGAGACTACCCGTCGCGTGTAAACCGCTCGAATACTTGTGTAGACCTCCCAACCGTGTTTTACGACTAAGGCGCATGGGATCGCTGCTGCTAGGGCGAGCGCGTGACGCCCGCCGATGTGTCGCAGACCAAGGGCCATCTGAGGCACTCGAAGGCGACGTTATAATGATGATGTACAATGTCAGAGTTGAAAAGCTGTTTCTGGCCAAGTCTTGGGTATACAATATTGATGTTACCTCGAGTCTGGACATGCAATTAAGTATGGCAGATATTCAGAAGCTGACATGTCAGACGAAAACAGCCCGCGATCGATTCCCGCCGGCTTTACCCGCGCTCAGTTCTCAGCCCTTGCTACTAACGCCATCCAGCTTAACTGCTCTTTTTGGCGAGTAAAAGTCCGAATTTTTTGACCCTTAAGTATGAATATGAACAGACCATCTCGTTTAAAAATGGTCACATGTGTTGGCATTCATCAATAAGATGACTCAACTTGTCTCATGCAGCCTTTCTGGTCTCGGGATTGTCTTGTAGGGCCAAGATTGAGTTGATGTTAGTGCTTCCCCCCACCCAGTTCCGCGCTGAAGACGGAAACCACAAAACAGACTGGTGATCAGCATGGACTCTCGAGACCGAGACTGCCATGCTTTTCATTGCCTAATGGGAATCGACGTAGCATCATACTTTAGGCGAACGTGAACGAGATGTGAAACTTCATTTGCCTGTTTCAATGGCCCGGCACCGGTAGACCTTCTGAAATGAATGAAATACCTCTAGCCACTCTTTCTTACTCCGCATTGCCCAACACGGGGGATTTTGGGGCAGTTCCAGCTGGGACTTTAGCTGTCAACATAGCGGCTAAGGTCTCACCCGCCAGTGGCAGCTTACACATGGACACTGGTGAAGCTTCTCAGCGCGGGGCTCATGTTTGAACAGCACTTACCTTGTGTGACATCTACAAAACTAGCAGCGATTGTAGGCACCTTGTTTCTATAAGTAAATTGTATTCATCGTCTTCTCGGCTTTCTACAGAGCATCACATCTCATCATAAGCAAATCAGACTTCATTTCCTTCAGTCAGTCAAAATGGCATCGGCAGACGACAAAACCATCCACCTAGTAGGCATCGGCGTCGGCCACTCAATCGCGCCCCCAATGCACAACGCCATCGCGAAATCCCTCTCTCTCCCCTGGACCTTCCACGCCACCGAATGTAACACGATCGAAGACCTCGTCCTCCTGGCACGTAAAGACTCAACGGCAGGCCTCGTCGTCACGATGCCCTATAAAAATACAGTCATGCCCCGGCTCGATGCCCTAGACCCCCTCGCCACCACCATTGGCGCCTGCAACAACGTCTACCGCGACCCGTCGAACCCGGCGAGGCTGAGGGGGACGAACACGGATTGGCTGGGTGTAAAGGGGTGTCTTCTCGAAAAGGGCGAAGGGCGGGGTCCGGTAGAGGGAAAGCCTGCGTTGATTGTGGGTGCTGGCGGCGCGAGTCGTGCTGCGGTGTATGCTCTGCATACATTCTTCAAGGCCTCTGTGATCTATGTTCTGAACAGAGATGATGGAGAAGTGTCCAATCTTCAGCGCGATGCTCAACGTCTGTCTCCCGCTCCCAAGATTGTTCATGTCAAAGAAGGGGAGTCGAAGATGCTGGAGACACCGTACTATGTGGTCGGAACGGTCCCCGATTTTGAACCTACATCGGCGTCTGAGTTGGCGGTAAGAGCATCTCTAGAAGACTTCCTTTCACGGCCGGAGAAGGGAGTCTTGTTGGATATGTGCTTCAAGCCGCGGCGGACGAGGATGATCAAACTAGCGGAGAGCCTTGGGTGGCCCTCGGTAGAGGGGACGCATGTTATTGGGTACCAGATCGAGGAGCAGTGGAAGCTTTGGGCTGGAGAGGAGAGAGTGAAGGAATTTGACAAGGACGCAGCGTGGAAGGTTCTATTGGAGGCGGCTGACAATAGTCCGGGGATCAACTTCTGAGAAAGTTGACGTTTATGTCTTGAACAACTGAGATTCTGGCTGAAATATGAATACCTGTCAATAGTGACACGCTTGTGGAATATACTGCTAATCAAACGTAGCTTCAATTCAAGTTGAATCGCTTTACAAGCTTCTTCCAGGCTTCAATGCCTCTTCGCGCATGCTCCTCAGGCACCTCCTTATGCTCTTCCGCCATTGTTCGTGAGAATAGTTCCATCGACACCCACCCCTTATACCCGAGTCCCTCAATGAGTGTCCGAGCAACCTCCTCAACCGGCAAGTAAGCCCCGCGATCCGTCTCATACATGTACGTTCTCGCATTTCTCGACCACATCATCCGCGACGGATTGCCGTCCACGTGGAAAGGATGGCCTGTTACGAGAGGTTGTTCCATCCGCTCGGCGTCAACAACCTGGATGTAAAACACCTTTTCCAAATCAACGCTCTGCACCAACCTGTCCATCGATGCCTTCAAGTCTGCGTCTGCGTTGGGGGTCTTCCCGGACGGAGATGCCGGATCACCCCAGACGCGGCCGGCGATGTTGAAGGTGTCGAGGCAGAGGCCGAAGTTTGGGCGGTCGACGCGCGTGGCAACCTCCCAGGACTTCTCCCATGTGTCGACATGCGTGCTCCAGCATAAACTCTCGTACGCAAACCGGATGGGCGGGTCTTCCTTGAGACCCAGATCTGCGAGTTCGACTAAATCGGCAACGATGACATCCATGTCACCAGTTAGCTGGTCGGCGGGGAGGAAGTTGGCGGGTATCTGGATCGTGTTGGTCCCCAGGGTCTTGGCCAACTTGAACCACAGCTTAATCTTCTCGATGAGTCGGGCATGTTGATCTCTATCCAAAAGACCTTCGTAGAAAAGGAATGGCTGTAGACCGATGATTGTGATCTTCAGCTCTTCGAGTACCTTACGGATATGCTCTGCGGCGGAAAGGAGGTGCTCCGGGGTAGGCTGATCGATGTCATGGAGCTTTTTGGCAACGTATTCGAGGTCCTCGTAGAATATCTCGATGCCTTCGAAACCATACTTTGCTGCCTCAGTGGCCTTCTTGTCAAAATCGTGGACCCAGGCGCGGCCGAGAGACGCAGAGAGTATGGCGGGTCGGAAAGCAGTCATGGTTGGACGTGGCGACGGTGATGGCTATGCTTTGAGACGAGAGATTGGGTATCGTCGTGGCGAACAAGCCCCGTAGCAAGACCATATGTGTTCGAAACTGTTGGTTCGATGCTAAATGATCAATCATCCGTCAATGCCATTGACCCCGCACTTCACCCAAAGTTAGTAAGCTGTGCAAGACCCGGGTGATGTCAAAAATGGCAGTTCAAGAAGGCGGCTAAGCGTAGTTCCGGTCTATGCCATTGGCGTCTACTGCATATTCCGCAAGTCCGAAGAATTAGATCAGTTTGGTAAAGACCCAACTTCACCCGGGCTCTTGGTCAAAGAATGACTGGATATCCGTCGCCATGTCGCCTACAACTCCGAGATGCCGCATGAACTCTGGTGGATTTGCCGACCTATTTCCATTTGTTAGATACCGCATCAAATACGATATGCAAAATGTTCGCGTATTTACCAATCAGCTGAGTCGAGATCAGCGAGGCTCATGAAGAGTTCACCGCTAATGTTCTCCGTCGCAGTGTCCATAAGTTCACTGAAGCTCACTTGCGCTTCTGGCTGAAACTGCCGCAGGTCCGATTGATGAGCAGATGTGGATTCCGCTATGGCTTCCATTACCGCTGGCTCGCTTTCGGCGATTTCACTGCGAGAAGTTGTAGGAGGGCTGTGTCTCCGGGAGATTCTCTTTTGGGCATCAGCAAGGGCCGTCTTTAAGGATTGCAAATCCCCAAGAGATCCTCCGAGCCCCTGTGTGCTATTCATTCGGTATTCATAAGCGGCTTCGAGGCTATTGAGAAAGGCTATCGATGTCGGAGGCATGCGAAATGTCTTGGTGGTGTCGAGAAGTTGAAGAAGAGATTGCTCTTGAACAAGCATTTCCGGGGATCCCTTGCTGGGCACTCCATATGGTGTACCCTCAAGGCGTTGCCCTTGTGTCGTAAGAGTCTCGGAAATGCTGGCACAAGCGAGACGAAGATTCGTATCCTGTGGCGTGTTTGCGACATCATGCTGATTTCCATGGTCCGGCAGACGACGCTCCCTCCATTCTTCAAAGTCCCTGATGATATGATAATAACGGCCAATATTGTCTCTTCTCATCTCGAGTCTCACAATATCATTTAGAATGGAAACAAGAAGGAAGAAGGAATTGAACGTGCTCAATGTCAGTCCTGGAGTGTGGCTCGGCGGCTGCGCCTGGTCATCCAAATCTTTTGAATGCCATGGCTCCCATTCTTCCATGGACTCTGTGACAAGCAAGCCAAAGCGCTGTGCGTCCGAAGAGTCGAGATATGGCCGTGACTTTGCCAAGCTTGCGATGAGCGTGTCAAGGACAAAGACGCACATAAGTGTTCGCCGTGTGCCCTCGTCTTTCTGCAAGGGCCCATCGCTAATGACAGTGAGAAACGACATGGCAGCTGAGTATGTGGCTTGGCCGATTGCGAGCCACGCGGCTCCAATGTCTTGCTCTTCCAGTCTAATGAGTGCCACAATGAGTATGGCTCGTATGTGACCGATCTCATACTTTCCATTGTCTTTGGCTAGAATATCTGTCGCTGACTCGAGGAAGGCCTTTGAAAGCTCCAAAGATCCCGACTGGCGCAGGGAATAGGCCATGTGTTGGTATCCCTATTACAGGGTAGTTAGTTCGAACCGTGGGTTAATAAAGAGATTAATTAAACTATATAAATTTCTACATAGGTATAAAAAAGAGGTTCTAACCATAGGTTAAGCTAGTTATAATAATTATAAATAGGGCCCCTAATTAGCCCCTACGTAGTTAACTATATATTATAATTAAATTAGACTTCTAATTTAATATTAACTTTCTCTTTTTTTTATTAATTTACTTATTATAATTAGAAGTATAATTTAACCTCGGGCCCTTTTATTAAGTCGTCTCTTTTTCCTTCTTTTTTTTATTCTTTTTATATAACTTATCCCTCTATTTATATATTAACTTTTTTATTATTTATAAATTACTCTAACCCCTTATTAAGTACTACTTTTATAAAAGCGTTAATAAGGTTATTATTATTATTAATTTAATAGATCTTAAGGATCTTACGCTTTTTATATAATTACCTAAGGGTTATAATATTAATTATAAGTCTTTTTTCTTTTATTATTTTTAATTTAACGAGGTATTTATATAATAAATAGGAATCGGTATAAATAACTATTAGGATTAGTAAAAGGTTAAGTTAATTAGTAATCCTCCTTAGCGTTATTAAAATTATATAAGTAAGGTTAATATTATTAACTATACTATAGACTTTTAATACTAATATACTTCTTATTATTTACTTATTTTTAATTAACGAGTAATAAATAATATTACTATATATAGTAAATTCGCTCTTACTTATACTCTTATTAGCTAGGATAATAATATACCCTAATTATAAAATAAAGTTATTATTATTTATAAATAACTTATTAATAAAGATATAGAGTTTATTAATAGCGAGGTTAATTAAGTAGTAAATAAGGCCTCGATTAAGATTTGTTTATTACTACTTAAGCCGTTTATTAAGTACCTCGACGTCTTATTTATTTAGTTCTATAGTTTATACTATTTTAATATAGTTAAAAATTACTTTAGGTTAGTATATATTTATAATATATACCCCCTGTATAAGCTTAGCTTTATATTACTTCTTAATATTAATTATATTTAGGTTAATAAGGGTAATTTTCTTACCCTACCCCTTTTATTAAAAAACGATAGTTTCCTTTTTAATTATAAAAATCCTATTATTAAATATTAATAAGTTATTTATTATAAGGACCTCTTTTAGCTTAGTTATAAAGCCCGCTTTTTAGAGCTCCTTATTCTCCTTTTTTATAAAATTAATATTAAATAGGCTTAATATATTATTAATTTATATTTTAATAATCCTAAATTAGTCGCTTTTATACTTAGAAACTAATAAGTACGGGTTATATATAAATATAATTATTAATAATTAATTAATATAAAAATTATAGTATATAGCTTATTAATAAGTACCCGATTTTACGAGCCTATATAATAGTTTAAGTACTTTAATAATCGTACTTTTTAGGTACTTATTAGCTATTTTTTTTAATAAGTAGGCTAGGATTTTTTTTATAAGCCCTGTAGCTAATTAAGTATAGGCCTAAGTAATATTATAACTCTAAATCTTATATCCCTTTTTCTATAGTAATACTATTAGTACTATTATTAATTATTAATTATAGCACTATACTATGGGTAATTAGGTAAGTAGCGTTGCTTTTTTAATATTGCTATACTCTTAAATTATATACTTAGATTTTTTATATAGTTAGGGTATTCCTTTTTCTTTAATTTTACGTACTATTTACGATTTAAATATATAGAGACCTTTATATTTCTTAGGGTTATAAAGGATAAATTAATAGACCTCTCGATTATATAAAGTATTTACTTTAATAAGATCTAATCCCTTATATAGCCTTTTAGTAATTATAATAATACCTTCTTTATATAGTTTAATTACTAGCTCGAAATCGGCTTTCTTTTTTATTATATAATAAATATTAAATACCTTATTACTAATAATAAATTATTATATTAAGGCTTACTATTATATTTTTCTATAACGTTTTACTAATAGTATTAGTACCCTTTTAATAATTTCCTCTTTTTTATTATTTATTAGTACTATTATAACGATTTTATTAAGGATAATTTCCTATGCCTCTACTACGGGTTATACTATTTCCCCTAGCTCTTTTTCTTTTTATAAATTAGAAATTACTTTAATAAGATCTATATAATATAATTTAACTACCATAATTAATACTTTAAATAGCTAGTTATAATCTTTTATAACTATATAAAACCGCTTATTAATAAAAATTAATTTATATAGCCTAGTCCACTACTAAGTAATTTTATACTATACTTATATATCTAAATTTAAGGGTATATTTAAATTAGCCCTTATATTAGGCCTATTATATATAGTAATTACCTTATTAATTTACTTTTTTATACTTACTTTACGTAATACCCGTATTACTTTCTTAACTACTTAGGCTCGTTAGCTTATATTTAGTAATAGTAATAAGGCTAAGGTCGTTCTTAAATATACTCTAAATACTAATAGTATTAATATAAGCCTATTAGGCCCTATAATATTATTATAATACTTAAGTACTATCTAAAAGTATTTGTTATTAGTAAAATTAGGATTTTCTTTTTTAATAATTCTAAACGCCCTTTTTAGTTACTAATATGCCCTTTTTACTTTTTTAATATTATAGTACGCTTCTATAAGCATAATTTTTAGCTATATACTATAGGCCGTTATATTTTCCTTAAATTTTATTAATTTAAAACTCGTATTAATATTAGTTCTAATACTATTTAGTGGTCCCTAGTATATATTAATTTAGTATTTTCGTAAAGCTATTTATACTATTTTTACTTATAAATCTTATAAGAATTGCCCTATTTAAAATAATATAACTTTATTAATTATATATAAGACTAGTTAACTATTTAAATATAAAATATTAATAACAATTTCTTAATTAAAGTTAAGCTTATTATATAATTTGAATTTAAATTTGCGTAGGCTTTATATATTTATTTAATATTAGTAGTATATTTTTATTAACTACTTTAGTGCCCCTATTTTAATATTATTATTATTTAATTACTTTAAGAAGTTATATAGCTTTATAACTAATGGGTACTTAAATCTTTAGTATAGTTATCTAAGCTTATTTTTCGTTAAGTAATTAATTAATTTTATATTCTTAGGAAGCTTTATAAATATATGCCCCTATTATTATTTAACCGTTTTAAAATGCTTATTACTAGAGATTTTATTCTTTATATTTTTAAATATAATACTTAGTCGATCTATGTTTTTTAAATATAGGAGAAATAGGGTATTAACGGGTAAAATATAGAAAGTTATTATTTTAAAGTACGTTTTTATTTTTATTATACTTAGGGTAACGATTTTTTTACCTAGGCCGAAGCTAATTTTTATAATACTTATTATTAATATATTAAGTATTATTAATACGATTTTTTATAATACTTAGAATTACCCCTTTCTTCTTATTAATTATTATAATACCTTAGTATTTAGGATAATCCTATAAAAATTATCTAGGCCGTATTTTTTACTCGTATAAAATACTTATATAAGCTTAGTATTTAAGTAATCTAAGTAGTATAAAAAGGGCCCCTCTAGTTACCCTTAGAATTACTTAGTACCGTATTTCTTTTTTTTAAATATTAAGAGAGGTAGTATTTTCTCCTTAAGTATTAAAAGAATAGAATTCTATGTTATTAAATTCGTCCTTTTATTTACCTCTATATCTATTATTTAAAGGACTTTCTTTTACTATCCGTAAATAAAAGCTTACTTATTTAAAGCTTTTACTACTTTTTATTTATTTAGCTTTATATATCCTCTAAATACTAATAGGGTAAAAAAGGAGTAGTTAATATTATTAATTTCGTTATAATTTAATTTATTAGTATAAGGGGCGAGATTTTCTTTATTTTTCGAATTTTTTATAAGGGGTAGATACTCTAGGCTATTATTATAGCTACTATTACTAAGTTCTATACCCCCGGATCTACTTTTATATATAATAAGGAATTAACTAAACTAATAAGGGCTAGTTTTACTATTTACTACTCTTAATATTTTATAATATTTATATAATTTAATATACTCTTCTTCGGAGTAGTTACTTAACTAATATCTATTTTTTTTATAAATAAAGTATTACTTTTTCTATTACCCTACTTACGAGTTAAATCTTTACTTATTTAATAAATCTAGGCCTCTTTATTAATAATTACTATATTTAGTCTCTTTTTTTTTTTATTATATATTTAGTTAACTTAATATTATTAATAAGGGCCGTTATATACTTCTAAGTATATTTAGTATAGTATTTTTATCTTAATATTAAAGCTAGATCTTAGCTTTAAATAGAGCGTTTTATAGTTTTTAAGTACTTAGTATAGGGTTATTTTTGCTTTTAATACGTACTAGATTATAATATAAAAATATTTAATTTTCTATTCGTTAGTCCCCTTATTTAGCTAGGTTTTTATTAGCTTATTAATTCGATCAATAAGCTTTTTAAGGATTTTTACTTATAATTTACCTTCTATTATTTTAGCTATAAATATAAAAGAAATTACTTATAGCTTAGATAGGAGCTCTAGATTCTTATTATAAGTCTTAAAATAGCTTCGGATTATATTAATAATACTAAAAAAGTCGTTCTAATTAAAATTACGTACCGTTTCGTAATAATAATTAAAGGCTTTACTTACAAATATAATATTAATTACTAAATAATACTAGTGTTCCCTAATCCTAACTTTTTTATAATAGTTATAAAATATTATTAGGGTTTCTTATATAGTGGTTTTTTTTCCGGCTTTATAGGTATAAAAAATCGACCTTAATAAGATTACGCTTTTAAGAGAAATTATATAATATAGTATACTTTTTAACTATATAATACGTATAATATACCCTAAGTACGCGCTTAACGCAATATAATAATTTTAATACGAAAGCTACTATATAATTTAGGATAAATAAACTACCCTCTTTAGTAGCGGCGCTAGCTAAAAAGGTTAATAATAGAGGTCGGCTATAATAGTTAGCTATAATAGTCGGCTATAATAATTAGAGGTAGCCCTTAACTATAAAGGTTCTAAACTTTAATAGTAACGTAGAGGTTTTTAAAAAAAGGGCTAAATAGGCTAATATTTACTACTCTTCGTACTAGAGCTCGTAAAGATTTTTTCTATCCTTATCGCTTTTAATATTACTTAAAGCTCTATTTAAACTAAATAAATCTACTAAATAAACCTATTAACACACAAACTACTACCTCGACGAGAACCTACTCTATTCTTAGTATATAGTTAGTAATTAGTAGGCTTACCTAAAGATACCCGTCGATAAGTCTACCCCTCTCGGGCTAGGCACCCTCGGCTAGCTCGACACTATAGCTATTATAGCTAACGTAAGCACGCCTAAGGATTAGTAAAGTACCTTTTAATAATACGGAATTTAGCTAAGTAATAGTACGAACGCCGTAAATAGCCGGGCTAATATGGACGTTAAGATTTAGTATATCGACGTTAGCTTAGAAATTATGCTTTATAGAGCTAGAAATCCCTTTAATATAGGCTATATTATAGACGTAAAGGAATATATAAGGGGCCCCCTAACCCTTAATAAGAAGGAGTATATAATATAGGATCTAGCCGCTTACGCGGGCTAGTACTAGGAGGTCTTATATGCATTAGAGTAGGTATAGCTCGCCCTCTAGACGGGCGGGGGAAGGTCGGGAGCTGTTAATAAAAAGAAGATAACGGTCGAGTCGGTTAACTACTATTTTAATTAATAGTTAGGTATAGAGCGCAATATACCCAATTTTCCCTAATACATAATATATAGTATAGCCCCGGCGGATTACTCCGTCGGGGGGTTAGGGTTTCTTATAAAACCTCGTATTTCCCTTTAGAATATAATTTCTCTTTTAAGAAGATCTTTTTAAGATTCGTAAATTACCTCGTATTTACTACTATATTTTTAATATTTATATATAATCCCTGCGTTATTACGTACTATTAGTAACTTTAAGTTATCTATTTCCTTTCTTATTAGCTAATTAGTACCGAATTTTATATTAGTAATAATAACGAGCTATAGATTAAAATAAGTAGAATTATTAATTATTATACGTCTAGTATTATATTTTGCCTCTATATATCCTTTTATAATAATAAATTACTATTAGTAATTATAAAAAGGAAATTTAGGTTATTTACCCTTTTTTTAAACTTATTAAAATAATTATATACTTTATTAACTTATACCTAGTTTTATAATATAAATTCCTCCTTTATAATCGTTATTATTAGGATTTTATATAGTTCTTACGATTATAATTGCGCTAGTAATACCCCTTATTTATAAAAGAATTTATTAATTACTTTTATAATTCCTAAGCTTGCGCTTATAAACTATTCGTTTAGTTAATAACTAAGGTCGTTTGCGATTTTATAAAATAAGGGTTACCCCTATAGCCCCTTTTTTTTATAAACTTTAGTTAAATAAATTAATATTATATTAATTTATTTACTATTAAGCTAATTTATAATCTTATATATTTACGTTCCTTAATAATTTAAGTTAATATTTACTTATTTATAAGGGATTAGGATTTTATTTAGGATCGGGTTTCTTCTTTTTCTCCCTTACCCTAACTTACTAAGGGTTATATTCTAATTTATACTTATATTAATAATTACTAGCGTATTTAATTTTAATAAGGATATACTTAATCTGCGCACTAGTTATAATAAATCCGTATTTTTATTACTTAATAAATTTATTAACGTCTAGGTAATTCTTATTTCTTTTTACTACTTTATTACTACTCTCGTTTTTATTATTTTTAGTAATTACTACTACTCTTTTAAATTACTAACTATTATACTTACTAAGGTCCTCTTTTTTATTTAGTATAAAAGGGTAAGTTTTAATAGTTCTTTTTTTAATAGTAATAATAAACGTTTATATTATTATAAAAAGATATAATAATTAGTCTCGGGATCTTTATTAGTTATTAATTTTTATTATTTTATACCTTTTTAACCTCCTAAGCCTCGTACTCTTTATAATTTCTAAATTATTTTTTTTTTTAACTTACCTCTTTTAAAGTAGTATTTTAAAAAAATAATTAGAAATAAATACTAACTAGCTTATAAAAAAGCTAAATAAGCTATTAAGAGCTAAATAAGTAGTTAAGTATAGTTAGTAAAATTAAGCCTTTTTTTTTATAAAATTAAGGACTTAAAGGACTTTTTAAAAATACTTACTACTTTATTACTTATACTAAGTAAGGTTAATTACTTTAAAAACTTTTTCTTTAGCTACTTCTTAGTACCCTATTTTATATCTCTTAAGTAGTTTTTTTCGTAGCTTAATTACTATTAAGTAATTATTACTTATTAATAATTCCTTTTATTACTTAATTAATTTCTTAAAACTAGTAATTTTATACTAAGAGCTAGTATAAAAAAAAAGCTCCTTAGCAGCCCTCTAAAAGATTCTTTTTTTTCCCCCTTAAATCCTTATTTTCTTAACCTTTTTTTAAATTAATTATAACTTTAATAAAAAGTTATAAGACTACTTTAGGGTAGCTACTTTCTTCTTAAATTAATTTTTAAAATTTATAATACTCTTAGTTCGATATTATTAAAACCTCTAAATCCCCTCCTCCTTTATAAAACCGTTTTTTATATTATATTTTAAAATAATACTTAGGGAGTAGTTAAGGGAGCTCTAAGGAAGTTATTTAAATTATAAGTTTATAATTATATTTATAAAATCCTCGTAATAATAAACCTTTTTATATATTATAAATTTCTTAGTTTTATAACTCCTATAAGGTTACTTTTATTACTAAATAAAAATATTTACGTTTAGAGATCTTTTTTTTTAATCGCGTAGTACTCTTTTATATTATATTATTAAGCTCGTTTATTATATTAATTAATTATATAAGTAGTTATTATATAAGTATTTCTTTTTACTAATCTAGCTAGTTAATTTTTAATTATAAGCTAGCTATAAGAAAGTTATTTAATAAAAAAGCTACTTAAAATAATAATTAAAAACTAGTTACTTAAGTAGTTTTATTAATTAACGTAATTTAATATAGTAAATATTAACCTCTTATAAATAGTAAAGGGCTACGATTACTTAATTTCGTATAGTATTTAAGAATTACCTCCTTTTTTATTTATTTCTATAAGGTTAATTAGTATAAATTTCTTATTCTATATAATATTAAGAAGTCGTCTTTTTTATATAATAAAATATTTTATTAATTTATAATAATAAAATTTAATTACTAATTAATATTAATATTCTTATTATAGGGTAGTTAGTTTAAACTATAAGTTAACGAAGAGATTAATTAAACTATATAAATTTTTACGTAAGTATAAAAAGGAGGTTCGAACTATAGGTTAGGCTAGCTACGATAATCGTAAATAGGGCCCCTAATTGGCCCCTGCGCAGTTGGCCGTATGCCGCGGTCGAATTGGACTTCCAATCCGACACCATGACTGTCCAGAGAAAGCAGGGATCCCCGCTATGTATAGCATTTGATGTGTTGGCATCCTTATCGTTATTGGCTTTGAGGTAGACCAATCGCATAAGATCGTGCTTCTGCACCACGGGTAGCCATGAATGTGTGTTGGCGAAGTACACGTCCAGTAGCTCTGCCCAATTTGGAGGGATCTGCGGCGGGGAGGTGTGGCGTTGTGGTGTTGGGACCTGTGGCATAACCAAGGCATTTTGTGGGAAAGTCGGCTGATGCGAATAGAGTGAGAGAGTCGAATCGATATCCTGTTTCGATAGAGTGATTGTTCCAGTCGGTGAGTAGTCGGGTTGGCTGGCGTTGGTATATGCGGGAGTTATCATGTCTGGTCCGTTGTCAACGTTAGGGATCTGGTCTGCCGAGAACTTGGCTGCGAGTTTGGTGGCCTCCCTAATGCCTGACTCGAACTTCTTGAAGGCTTCGCCATCTTCGAGGCTTTCTGCAGGTTCATCGACAGAGAGAAGTCTCTCCACTGTCTTCGAAGTGGTGCTTGTCCTCCAAGACTCCGCCAGTGTATCAGTGACATCCGTTTTGGAGGAAATCAGCAGACTCAAATCTTGTAACCCGAACTTCGGTCGTCGTTCTTCACCATCGAGTATCGCAGCCAGCCAGTCATCAGCGTCGTCGATAGTGTTGACTATCATGCCAAGAAGTAGCTCAAGAGCTCTTACGTATCCAGTGCGCAGCCCACGTTTCTTCGCAGGCCCGTAGCTACAGCTACGTCCGATGCTCAGGCAGGAATTGCATGAGGGGCGGATCCCATCGCATCGGTCTTTACGCCTTCGGCATTCGTTGCAGGCTCGGGTAACGCGTAACCTGACTTTGCCTCGGGATGTTTTTCCTTCGTCAGATTCTTCTGTGGCGTCGGTTTTGGTCTTTTTCGACCGTCGCGGTGTCGTCGGTGATGGGCCATCATCGTCCCTGCCCCTGGATTGTCGCTTGGGTGGGCATGAGGCCATCTTGCCAGTCTACTCGATTTGACTGGGAACAGGTCCGTGGCAACATTGAACCGTTAATTCAATGGAATAAATCATAGAAACTGATTTAGACAATTCAGGTAGATTCCTCGCGGTGTTTCGCAATGTCAAAAGTAACAAAAGGCAGATGGACAGAATGCGTGGTCATAGCCCCACTAGCTGTATGTACTTACTAGGAAAATGCATCAATGGAGGTATGCAATACAGCAATAGCTGCCGTGCTGCCTTGCAACTGACATTCCCGAATTGCGTCCATAGAACAAATGCAATACGACTGACGTTAATCTCAAAATCTGCCAATGAGTACTTGTACGCTCAAGAATTGTTTATGAACGATACGAGCCTCTTTTCAGTAACCAGGCAGAGAGATACTCGGCCATGTTTTGAAGCGTTTTAAAACATTAGTCTCGACCACTATAGGCAATATTCCAACAGACAGCATACGTGAGTGTCCGATCTCAGGCGGCTAAGGTCTTTGCCGCTCAGATTTCCCACTTCGGCTACCAAATCGATCTCACTGCTCGCTGCAATTTTCATAATTCTGGGTAGTCGAGGGTCCAAGAACGAAGTAAGCATAAAGACAGAACTCATCATTCAATTGTGTACTTCTCCCTGCCAATCGGGGGAGAGCAGTGACATTCATCTCACTGGCCACAATGTGGGAACCTGTGAGATCTCGAGCGAATTCAGGAGTTTGATTTTCCGACAAGTTCAAATTCATTCGAGACATAACGAAAAACAACAACTAAAAACATTCGAACACGTTATAGCCATGGATCGCATTTTCCGCCTAATTCCCTTTCTCTTCTGCGTTCCAAGAGTCATTCCTCCACGCAGCTGAATGCGCCCGCTCCCCCTCATTACGGTCCTTGATGCTGTCCAGATAGGACCGGAAAGATTTGTTCATTTCCATCACATCCTTGAAGTGCTCAGCCTCAACAATGATCTCCTGTGTCTGGTCATAGTCCGAGGCATTTTTAGCCTCGTACTCGGCAAGCGCGATGGCTGTTTGAAAGGCGTTGCGAATCTCACGGCCGTTCCAATCCGTATACTCAAGCACCTCGGGTGTCTTCAAAAACTTCTTGGCGCCATTGCTGATGCGAATTACTCCCTTTCGCTCGCGGTTAAGCTTCGTAAGAAGGCTGTCCCAAATCTTTTCACGTCGTGTACCATCGAGCGGATCGAAGCCGATGACAGCGTGAACACGAGACATGAAGGCGTCATCAATGTGGCCGACCCTATTGGTCGTGAGAAACAGAAGACCTCCAAAGTACTCTATCTTTCCCAAAAAGGCTGTTATAGATGGTCACTTAGTAGAAAACACTCCAAAGCGCTGTGTCCACGATATCAACGTACCCGAGACGATTGCATTGCGCGCAAAGTCCTTCTTCTCGCGCCGCTCGAGGAAGAGGTCACACTCGTCGATGAGAAGGATAGCACGCCATTTGTCAGCCATCTTGAACCACCTGGTCAATTCCTCTTCCAGGGTGGTCGTTCGATTGCGCAAATCTGATGTCGAGAGACTGATCAATGGCTGCCTCTTCCGCATGGCGATGGATTCTAATCTTGTCAGAAGTGCAACATAGGGGGCCATATGCAAGATTTCAGGCATACCAACTGTGTAAGTCTTTCCCACGCCTGGAGGCCCTGAAATTGACATCAGTAACTGATGTTCATCTCGGACTATAAGTTGTATACTTACCGTGAAGGAGGATGACAACTCCTTCACCTTTATTCTTGATGTAATCGGCTGACCAGGGTTTGGGTGACATTTGGCGTTCGGCCAGCGCCTTGATGATCTTCAGCTTTTCACTGCTGACGATCGCTTCAGGTACTTCCTCTTGTGCCAAGTCCTGAATGTTTCCCACATGTGCTGAGACTATCCACTGTTAGCAAATTGGTTCGGGGCTAGTCTGGCGAGGCAGTCTTCGGTACCCCAAGTCTTCGCTGGAAGAGTAAAGCCGGCTACGACTGGGCAGATGATAAACTTGTGAGCTACTGTCAACGAGTCTCTCGAGTCTTTCGTGGGATCAAGCCAGAGTGGCTGCAACACTTCCGAAGAGCCATTTGCAGGCCTAGCCTTGTCCACGGGTTCCGGGTCCATGTCGAAAGCCCATTTATCTTCCTCAAACTGTATTGCCTGATCACCAAATGCACTGAGGATAATTTGCCCTTTGTACTGCCGTGGGGTTAACTTTTTGCTAGTTTAGAGATATCAATGACGCACCTTCATCTTCTTGTTGCTCATCAATTCGCCATCGTAATTGGCATATTTGTGCCCATTCCAGAGCATGTCGCAGATCTGATCACCACGAATCTCGAAGTCTTTCTTCCGATCGCCCTCAAAATATTGCTCTGGATAGACATCAAGCTGTCCCACCTTCTTCTCACCTTCGAACTTAGGAATGTCAATGGTGTGGGACGCAGGTATCAGTGTTCCGTAGGACCAATGCATCGATAGGAACCAGATCTTCACTTCCCATCGTTCTGGGAGATTGTCCTCTTCGTCTGGCGGACACTTCGTGGTGTCTTCGATAACGCATCCCATCCAATGGCCATCCCATTTGCAATAACTTTGCGACCCAGGTCGTAGTAGATACCATAGGTCATCCCAAGTAGTGGTTGGCGAGTCTTACCCCAGACGTCTTTGTAATGTTTCTAGCTGTTTCTTGACGATTGGAGTCAGATATTCAATCAAGACACCTAGGTGCTCCAGTTGGATCTTGCGGTCACTCTCTTTCGACTCAAAAGATTCCTCGGAAGAGCTGTGAGTCTGATTCAATTTTTCCCAGTAGTGCAGCAGAACTCCGTACGGTTCGTGGATTAAAATGGTCTCTCCGGTCAGGTTTTGGCCCGGGTAATAGTCGACAGTATCGCGGATCAGCTCAGACAAGTACGGGGAATGAATGATGATACGTGAACTGTCGATTCCTCGTATGACCTTATCGTCCATTGTTTCCTTCTTGCCTTTAAAATTTTGGTCATTCTTTTCGTTGGCTTGCTTCGAGTCACTCTTGAGTGCAACACGCATGCTGGTGATGACCTCAATGATAGGCTTAGCTGTCTCATCATGCTGAGGAACCTGAGATGGAAATGGCTCATCTTGGGAATGGGAAAAGTTTTGGCCGTCATAGTTGAAACAGGCCGCTGTGTAACGTATTCTTGATGGCCTCCGAGGAGGCTCGGTCTCCTTGACCGTTTCTTGTGCAGAGGTGTCCATATTCTCTGTCACCTCGGTCTTTGGAGTGTCTGACTTTCCCGATGCCGGGTCGTCCACGGGTGAATCGTTGTTAGGCATGGCCGTGTGGGGGCTTGTGACGGTTGTTATTACCGACATTGTTTTGGGTTTTCCTTAGGATAAGGGACGACGCCTAAAGAAATGGGCCTACCTTGTAGGCTACTGATATCCAGGCAGAAAAGGATCTAGAACAGGGTTCAGTCTCAAAGATCCGCTTTATATCGTTATAACTCCAAGAAAGTGGTATGCCCATACGATGATACCTGCACGTGTCCGCTTCCAATCCTTGCTCCAAGGATGAGTGGATGGTTTGCATGGCACCCAGAACAACGACCTTACAGTACAAGCAGCCCGTCAATACCACGTAAACTCATTTTAGATGCGCATGATACTTTGCAAAATGTGGCAAACTGTCTCATTGGCTTAGATAAGAACCTTTACGATGTCCAAGAGCGGGTATGGCTGCAGATGTACCTCTTTCAGCATGATTAGAAAGGGAAACAAGTGTCAGCCTGCATCAACAAAGCTGGCTATCACAGTCATCCGTTGGTCCTCTCAGGCTTCCCGATCGCCAATATATTGGCGAGAACAGTCGATGTCAAGCAGGCTCGCTGCGCTATGCGCTTACTGCGGAGCAGGTGTTGGTCCGGTAAAATAAGGCTCTCCATCCTTGTAGCCGATAGGCTCCTAACCCTTGCCCATGTTCAAGGATGTGGAAGAATCTTACGCGCCGGACAGGCAGGTGATGTTGAGAAGATCGAGGCTGGCCATTTAGTTGCATTCTGCTTATTCCTGCTTGATATGGTTCAGGTCAATGTGAGCCTCTTGGGCGTGGCCGCGTGTTTGTTTCATCACGCTCATCTGAAGGCTGGCCTTGGTATCGAAATCATTGGTGCGGTTTGATGCGAGTGCGTATAAATATATGCGAACCACGTTTAGCCTGCATATTCAGTTATTTCCAGCATTTTGAACCCTCACCACGATTTTGAAAATCATCTGCAGGCAAGATTCCGAAAGCATCTTACTCTCGTGCTTGAATCGAGTAAGGTCTCAGCCTGATTTATTTTTAGCAGCTCGATATCGGACACCAGGAGTAGTTGCCTTGTTCTGCTGCAGTTTTCATGTTTTCCCTTTGATTATTCGTTGGTAGGTAACAGACGTCTGTCATATCTTCTTCACGACTTTCCAACCTGTTTTCAAATGTCTCATGCCCATCACTCAGAAATTGAAAGGAATTGACCCCCACTGCCATGATATCTGAGAGCGTCAAGGTAGCAGAGCCTGCTCTGCAGATTGTGCGCCGGTACACCGACCAGATGCAGCAAGAGGGCACTCGGGGAAACCTAGGGTAAGGAGACCAAATATCCAGCGGGTATTTTCGGAAATTGATACTTTGAGGCTATAGGCAAGCACTCGTTACCAAGGCAGACTTCGAGAGACGAGAGGAGGCACTGGGAAGAAGCACTCCTCAGGTCTCAGCGCTAGAGTCATTGGAAATATACCAAGACACCAATTTAGGGTGAGGTTTATCGAAATATTACGCTACTTGCAGGGGATCTATTCTGAAAATGCTGCGGATAGAGACATTGACTTGCATGAGGCTGCCCTCTTGGCCGACATATCTCGGGAGCTAGAGGCACAGTGGCCTAAGGTCGTCAAATCTTTACCGAAAAGTGAAAGAGATAGCATTCCCTCCAAACCGGATATTCGAACGCTTGCTAGACTTTTCAGTCAAGCACAGAACAAGCTCAATGCAAAATCGAACTCAAAGTCTGGCAAGATCAAATCTTGGTTTGTGGGAGTAGCGAAGTCTATCAACAACCATAAGTATTTGCTCAGACTTCTACCTGAAGGAGACAAATACACCTCAGTCTTGGTTGGCTCTTTCACAGTCTTAATCCAGGTATGATCTTGTTTATCTTTATCAAAACTTAGCTGCCCCTATTGGTAACATTGAGGTGATGCTCCGTTACTAATGGTAGAAAGGTTGCGGTGACATACAATGAGACTGCGGAAAATGTATCCGACTGTCTGGAACGTCTCTCAAGCCAAGTACCGCTCCTTGAAGAGGCTCTCAGGGCAAATTCCCGTCACCCGTACATCAAGTGGCAAGTCAGCAAGTACTATTGCCACTTCTTCCGATTCCTGGTACATCTCTTGACAGAATGGCTTTCATGCTCCTCTTCGAAACGCTTCTTCAAGAGCTTTGGAGACAGCATTTTGAGTGCCTGCGACTCGGCAATTAGGAAAATGACAGCGTGCAAAGACGATATCATGCATCGAATCATCCTGATGCAGCAACATACAATCACCGACATATTTACAAAGCTTGACCAGATTGGGAGTTTTGTCCAGGCCGGCTTGGTTGGCACTGCTGTCGATCGATCCAGATTATGCGACGCTCCAAGGGCTTCTTCAACAATCGAATTGCCGTCATCAAAGACATTACCACAGAGTTACAATCCTGACGCAAGAAGTGAAAAGGTAGTGACCGTCAAATTCAGGGGTTCTGACCAGGAATTTGATTGCAGCGGTGGCCAGAGAGAAATTGAGCCGGAGCTAGTTGAAGATGAACTCGCCGAAGAGAACGAGTTTTGGACATTCGAAAGAATGAAAGAGTCTCTGAAGCACTTGGATACTTTCCATCAAGATGCTCACATTTCATCTCTAACGTCTCCGCTGAAGCAAGTATCCGTGAGTGCAGAGATGCGGGCTGATCTCGTGAAGATGGTTTCTTCGAGGCAATCGGCAGCTCTCTGGATAGAAGGGCCTGGTAAGTGATCCCCCTTAGTTACAACCCGGGAATGGTTCTCCAGCTAATTCTCTTCGATGTCAAGACAACAATGATTTGCCCTCACAGGCGACTTTGCTAGCAGCCCAGATGGTTCACGATCTCGGTCAGCTGAATATTCCTACGCTCTGTCACTTCATCCACCGACCAAAAAAAGCGTCTTTGGACCGCGAGCGTGCGCTCCTGGATATGGTGTACTCTCTGGTATACCAGATATCCCGGGCACTTCCGGAGCATGCGCAATTCGAAGCAGGTATTGTCGAAAAAGTCAAATCGATTTCCCCGGTCCCGCAGACCCGTTCCGAGGTGACCCGTAGTTTAACTCCAGCGATCAACCTACTCGAATCCTTGTTGGAATATCTTCCCCCGCTGTTGTTCTGCGTGGTAGACGGGTTTCAGCTTCTCGTGAGACAGTCGAACTCTCCAGAAATGAAAGCAGCTACCAAGCATTTCATCGCTTGTATCTGCGAGGCAGCAACGCGCCAGCTCATAGATCAGCCGTCGATTTTCAAATCGCTTTGGACCACGGATGGGCCCTGCAGGGACTTACAGCAAGCGAGAAGGAGTCGAGTTCTGGCACATTTGGGATACGAGGACGATGAGGAATTCGAGTCACTGGCTCTTCGTGGTAGAGAGATGTCGCCACTGACAGAGGGGTAACCTTTCATTCTGGCCAAATCTATGTCCAATGTTTGGGAAGTGGTTTAACAGATTTATTTGATCGAATTTATTTATGCCTTGGGCTTGATATTCTTAACGGCATGATCAATGGCGTACCCATATCCATGAATTCCCAACCCCATGATAACCGCAACCGCCTTGTCGCTCAAATAGCTGTGATGTCTGAAGCTCTCTCTCGCGTGCGTGTTGCTAATGTGCAGCTCGATGAAGGGGATATCGACGCCTAGCAGCGCGTCGCGGATGGCGACGCTCGTGTGTGTGTAGGCGGCGGGGTTGATGATGATGACGTCGACGTTGCCCCGCGCCGCGTGTATGCGCTCGACAATGGCGCCCTCAGTGTTGGATTGGAAGGATTGCAGGTCTGCGCCGAGAGACTTGGCGTGTTCTTTTGACTGCGTCTCGAGCTGGGAGAGTGTGGTCGAGCCGTAGATGTGTGGTTCCCGGGTACCGAGGAGGTTCAGGTTGGGGCCGTTGATGAGGAGGATTGACTTTGCCATTGCGATTGCTGTTCTGGACTGTTCGTGGTATTTCAAGAGGTTTGTTCGTCTTGTAGGACAGGTGGAACAAGCTTCGTAGGACGAATCGCGAGGGTAATTGATGATGTACAGGTGAGATATCGAACTTGCAAAGGGAATTAGATGCAGGATCTAAAGATTTCAAGTAGGGAGCTGGAAAATAAAAACTGGTTAAACACTTTCCCCAGGTTCCCCTCAAATCATCTCCGCGTGGACCGAGTCAAGCCCAAATCGCTCCGTGAATCGGTGCGGGGAAACAAGATGCGGGACCCCCGCGCCCCCGCGATCCCAACGCGGCAAAGTTTTCATCCGTTCGGCCTCTCACCAACGCACCGAGATGGAAGAGCCGGATAATGTGCCGAATAGCGAAGTGCTCCCTAATAGGATGGCCTCGTGATTGGCTTAGTCACTTACATGATGTCTTTTCCGGCATATGAGGTCTGCATCGCGGTAGATGCTCATTATTGAACTCCAGGTTTGCAAGGAAACGGTGATCACTAGGCAAATCACTCCTTGAAAACATGCCTGATTTACAAAGTCTTCCTGCAGGGTCCCGTCCCATCAACGCCATCCGCAACAATGGGCCAGATCACTTGGTTCTAGAAAGATTGAAGTTGAGAGAATTGGCAGAAGGATGGCCGTCTTACAGGTAAAACATCGCCCAATTTGTGGTCAAATGAGCATCACTTTGGCAGGTTGTAACTGACCAGCATTGATCTCCAGGGACGCCTGCGAATGGGAAAACTTCGAGTCCATCTTCCACCCAGGGGCCTACGTCTACACAACCTGGTCAGGCCGCGTCCCTTTCACAGACTTCATCGCGGCTTCCAAAGCAGGGATGGACAAAGGCGCCTTTATCATGCACCGCTGCCACGGCTGCAGCACAGATATCAACGCCGAGGGCACCAGGGCCGTGACCAAGCTCAAGGCGACGATTACACAGCGCTTCGAGATTGACAGCGTCGAGTTTGACGTAGAAGCTGACTGCCGCTTCTGTTTCTACTTTGAAAAAGTGGGAGATCGATGGGGCGCGCGTCTGGTACGGCATTGGTATGAGAAGGATAAGGTGATTCCCTGCAACCCGGCCAAGTTCCCCGAGATTGATGAGGGAAAGTTGGCTGCGTTTCCTCCTGGGTACAAGTATCTCGCGTATTTCCAGGAGCTCACGATGGGAGTCAAAGTTCTTTTGAATATGCCTGGGCATCGGCGTCATGTTGGGACGGTGAACCTGGACAAGCACGACTTACTTTACTGGCAGGCCAAGGAGTGGCTTGAAGGAAATACCATAGACGTGTAGAGGACTGGCAAATATGATATAATGGTGATCAAAGAAATGCCTTCCCAAAATCCTTTTCATGATCTTCAGATTCTATGTCGCAGACTAAGGTAGGTGGTGAAGTATTCTGCGCAAAACATAGTGCTACACACACGCTGCTGTCGGATGGTTGTCTGCACCTTCATGGAACTTGATCTCCTTCCACCTCAACAATAAAGTAGAGGCTGAATTGAGGGTAGAATATCCGAATTTCCACCCGAGTTTACTCAAGTCTTAAGCTCTGTCTACGGCATAACATTCTATCATCTCTCATTGATCTTAGCCTGCATGGCAGCCTTCATCGCCTCGACTGGTGCTTCTTTCCCAGTCCACAACTCGAATTGGGCATAAGCCTGTTCCTCCAGTACATCAACACCCTTAAACATCGTCCAGCCCGGATGCCGTGATGCCGTCTTCATCATACCAGTAACCTGCGGTCTATACGCCATCTCAACCAAAACTCCCTTCTCAGCGCCAAACAGCCCTGCAGGTATCTTGTCCTCGCCAAAGTCATCCGCAGGAACGCAGGCGACAATGACTCTCAAAGGAAGTCTATCCAAGCCATCTCGCTCCCTTTCGGTAGATACGGCATCTTCCAAGGTCTCAAAGACCTGGCAATCAAGGGCTGGGAACTGTTCCACCATCTCGGCCGCCTTCGATATCGTCCTGTTCACAACATGAAGCTGCGTAATCCCCAACTCCTGGATCGCATAGCAAGCCGCGCGAGCTGCCCCACCAGCACCCAGAACCAGCGCAGTCGAGGAACGAAGATCCGATATTCCGCTGCGCTCGATGCATCTCCTTATCCCATGCCAGTCCGTATTATCGCCCACAAGTCGCCTATACCGCTTCTCCGGGTCCTCCTCGACGATGACGGTATTCACGGCCCCAATCTTCTGGGCGCAGGGAGTGACTGCATCCAAGAGCTTGCCAATCTGTAGTTTGTGCGGAAAGGTGACTGATGCGCCCCCGAAGTCATTGGCGTTGATGATGGATTCTACCGAGGCGTCGACGCTCTCTGTCTGGTGGATACCGTAATGATGTGGGAGGGCAAGTTCTCGGAATCCTGTGTTATGAAGGGTTGGAGAGAGGGTGTGGGAGATGTTATGACCGAAGATGAAGAAGTTCCTCTTCAGGATAGAGGGGTTTGCTTCCATGGACCCCATTATCTCTCAGGCTTTGGCGTCTTTGACAGCTTGGCTTTGCTAGCTCGTGATCTGAGCTAGGGGTGTGGAAAGGTTTGAGTGCGAAAGGCTTTGTGGGCGGTTTAGGTTCGATATGCCTGCAGCTGGCACAGAAATATCCATGCTATACTCAGTAAACCTACACTGCGATGTTAAAATGACACTGCGATTATGGCGCCGTGATATTGATCGTTCATCGGCATCATCGGTCAGAAGCTTGGCGTGTGTCTTGTCAGGACGGTAAAGGTCTTTCCCGCTACCATCAGACTAGCCACCACATGCGCTTTTTGTGGGCAACGTTTCCTCATGAAGGATATTTCCCACACACTCATTGACTGCACATACCATTCTACCAGTGAATAATTCCATCGACTGCTCATAATCAAGTGTGGTGAAGAAAATATCATCATTGAAACGCTACGCTCACATGAATGCTAACCTTGCCAAGATTGCTACCCTCTTGTTGGCATCTTGCCCCCATCTGCAAGCCTTTCCTTATACGCTCGCGAAATCAACTCACGCATCATCTCTATCGGAGGTTTGCGTGCTGTAAAGAGCTCAAATTGTCTCTTACCCTGTTCCGGCAAAACACTTAGGCCGTCGACGGCGATCCACCCTTGGTCGCTCATGCCACGGATCTGCTTCAGGAGAGGTGTTTCCAGAGGCGTATACGATAGCTGCGAATGTATGTTAGCAGTTTCACCTCATTTGATCCGTTTGCGGATATCGAACTTACCTCAATGGCTACTCCGCCTGTAGGACTAGCCAGCCATCCCGGAGGCAGACTCGTATCAGCCGACGACTCCCCGTCGATCTCACGCGTGGAGATACACGATACCACAATGGTTGGAAAGTCAGCGTCGTCTGGCCACTTATCATCTTTGGATTCTATAACACGGATCGTGGGACTGTTTGGAGGAGCGTCAACTTTCGGCGAGGCGTTGACCTCCGTCGGCGTCGATGCCCCGTCGCTCGTGAATCGGTACCCGTTGAAGTGCCTCACAACCTCTTCAGCCGTCCTCGTCGTTCGATTGTGTATAAGCACGGTGCGGACACCGAGCCTCAGAAGCCCGTATATGGCTGCACGAGCCATACCTCCCGCACCCACAACTAGCGCCGTTGTCCTCCTCTTGACGCCGTTGATGGGAGACAGGTTGTGCCGAATGCGGGTGTGTATCCCGATCCAGTCCGTGTTATCGCCATACAGAGCAACGACTGGGCCAGCTCTGTTGCGATCAAGCAAAGACTCAATGTTCCGCGACCGCAGAGGCACCAGCGTGTTGACGGCGCCAATGGCCCTGGCTTCTGGGCTCGTGAAGTCGACAATGGCAAAGACCTCCTTCTTGAAGGGGGCTGTGATACTCGCGCCTCCAAAGTTCTCGTCGGAGATGAGCTTACGTAGGTGATTTAGGGTAGGCTGGTGAAAGATCTTGTACTCGTGCGGCATACCGCAGAATTTGAAGGCGGGGTTATGCATGCTTGGCGACAAACTTGTGGATGCGTTGGTGCCGTAGATGCCAAAGTACATCGGGTCTAGGAGAAAGGAAGAGTAGAGTGCCTTTTGCGCCTCGTGGATCGTCAAGAGGCAATGAGGCGAGCCGCCTGGTGCCAGTCTCCGAAGCAAGTTCATGGTGACCGGCGTGAAGGTCGGGTTCATGAAGCAGGACATGCGGCCGAGGCGGCCTGTGTTGTACGCAATAAGCGGGATCGTCACATCTCTGGGCTTGCCGGCGCCATGCTTGAAGTGCTGAATCTCGAAATTGTCCTTGGTTGACTTTGCCTCGCGACATATTCGGACGACGTCGCAGCCCAGGTCCTCGGCCAACCTCATCTTGTCCTCCAGACCTGGGTTCCGCCAGCCGCTTGGAGAGAGGGAGTTGCAGGTGTAGTGGGCGATGATCTTTGTTGTTCCTTTACTTGCGACTAGATCTCGGATGATGTTCTCGTCGCAGCGGAGATCTACGCAGAGGTACTCTGGAGCGAGGCGGACGCCGTGGTTTAGGACGCTAAGGTAGTATGCGGAGGCGTGTTCTTGCGAGAAGCCGCTCATTATGCCAGTAGATGAGGATTCGAGTTCGAGATTGAGGATGATAGGGAGACGAGTGAATCTCCTGACGGCATAGAGCAAGCGACAGACGCGATTCGCAGTTGCATCATCGAAATCGGCCGACGTTGCCTGTAGTTCCCTCACAGGGATGACTAGTTCCGCAACATCGGCTGTTGTCGTGATATTTCGAAGCTCCGCCCCGGCGGTCTCTACCAATGACATTGGCAAGTTGAGAGAATATGTGTATGGCCGGCGCTCCAGTGGTAATGAAGCAGAGCCCTCGGTGGCACGGTACCGTTCCGAGCCCTGCCTGTCGCTTTCCATGATGCTGTCAATGAGTCCGAGAAAGTCGTACTCCACCCGCTTTAACGCAAGAGACCTCGGTGACTGGTGGCCGGGGATAGTGGCGAGCTCGCCCGAGGCCTTCCCTAGGGTATCTGAAATGTTGTAAAATTCAAAGTTGGATATCGATCGATGCGTTGGACCACTAAGTTGAAAGAGTCGTGTGATAGCCTCAGTATCCCATACCTTGAGATGCTCCTTCACGTCTTCCGCATCTCTCAGGACATAGATGATAGGATGCGTCTGTCCATATTCCGCAAGCCACGCCTGCCCCGTCTCTTCCACAGCTCCTGGCCCACACGCAATAATAGACTTTGTCGGATTCTCGAATAGCATGGCATGCAGAAGCTTCAGCTCTTCCCTTCGATATTCAGCAGTACCGTGCTGTGTCTTGTAACTGGCTCGTGAGAGGCCCGTCATCTGGAAGAATTGCTGGTCCGCGTCGAGTAAGCGGAACCCTAAAGCGCTGGCCGCGATCACGGCGAGAGTTGAGCGGCCTGTGCCTCGGATTCCGACGAGCACGATGGAGGCGTCGGGGGCGTAGCTACGTCGGCCGGGAGTGAAGCCGTGCCATGATGCGTGTGGCGGTGACTGTTGGCCAAAGGGCTTAGTTGAGTTGACGGCTGGGCCGACCAGCGGTAGAGTCGGCATCGTATTAGAAGCCAGCTTCTCCTTGGAAACAAAGCTTTTTGGCTATTGAGTGTGGTCCTCAACTCAGATGAGGTTGATAGCACCTCAAATTTGGAGAACCTAGGGAAGACGGCGCTGGCATGGACCACGGTTGGGATGGGATTCTGGATGTATCCACATCCCTCTGGCTTCGCCTACTTATTCCGACAGCTCGAATAGACATTCACCAAGTAAAGATGTGTGGGGGAATAGCTGGTCTCTTAGCTACTCGCAATTTCGGCATAGAATGCGACCAGGATTGAAGGGGACCGAAGGAGTGGTTTACCCCGGAGTCGGGGCCCCGGAGATTTCTTCACGAGGCGGGGGTCCACAACGTGGCGGCCGGGAAAGGGCTTACCCGGTCGTCACGGGTTCCTGCGCGTCAACACTGTGAGCACGCCGCTTACTACTTCTTGTGTGCTGTACCCTCAACTCTCACAAGTCCCACGTCTGCAGCTGTGGCAATCATTCCCATATTTCTCTCACCGATGTGAATATACTCGATCGAAAGTCACTAGGATATTCATTCTCAGAGGCTTGTTCTTCAGGTGACTGGAGGGCCTTGTCGTGAAAGACGTGGATCGGTAATTAGAGGGAGCTTGCAGACTCATCCAGCTTTTCTCTCGTTCATGTCGAAATGAATACCTAAAATTTCTCAACTCCAACAACTCCCATGTCTAGATATTACACAGTTACCTTTCGTACCTTAGATGAAAATGACGCCATTCCATGCTTGTTTTACACATTAAGTGAACACCGCCTTGATCTCAGCGCAACCTCTTAGTTCACTTCCGTTCAACCCCTTGCCCCTTGGGCACCCTAACGAGCCAGTAGAGACCACACGCTGCAACAACATTGAACACAACATACACCCACAAAAGCCCAAAGTTCCTCCATCTATCGTCGTAATTTATCTCGAAAGTCGCAAGATAATCATCCGTGGTATTCATACGACAGTACCCACACGTCTGCGTCGCCGCAGCATCCACCAAATATCCACCAGCGCGCTGAACAAAGGGGCCCAGAAATTCGCCGCACGTCATGTTCATCGGAGTCGGAACAGACACGATCTCCTTTGCCGTGCAAACGACCTTGGAGCCATGCAGACAAGTCGACAGCGCACCACTTACGAGATACGTCATGGGACTGACCCAGTACATGAAGTCGCTCCATATGGCGGGTAGGTCGGCGCGAATGACGCCCACGCCGCAAAAAGACATGCAGAGGATTGCAAACAAGCTGGCTGGGATACTGGCTAGGTCTGCTGTCTCGATTGCAGCGATGGCGAGCTGGGAGAATGTGCTGACCCAGAGGAAGAACATCCAGATGAAGAGGAAGACGGTGAAGCCGCGGATCGTGACGTCTTCGGGGGTGGTGTTGCGGTAGAATTTGGCTGGATAGTACCAGCAGAAGAAGAATATGACTGCGGCGATGGTGTTCCAGATCATCTCGATTGCGATGTTAGAGAGGAAGTATGCTGCAGATTGGTAAGCTTTGTTAATGCAGAATGCCCACGATGAGGATGCTTACTGGTCCATCGATAGACGCGAGACGGCCTCTCTCGTACTTCGTAAAGAGCTCTCTGTGGAATGAACATGGGCATGATCTGCTTGCTGAACTCGTTGACAGTCGTGAGGCACATGAAGAAGGCGTAAAGTTGGTTCTGCAGGCCTTGCAAGCTATTGTCCGACTTGAACGTGAATCCAATGTAGAGCGCCTAGGTAATTTGAGTTAGTACGGAAGGTGAGGTAGGCGGCATGAGGAATCACCAAGAGGAGCATCTTACCAGAAGAATAGTTAGAGTAAGCTTTGACCAGATGTACACAGGAGACCTCCAAAAGTGCCTTGCTGTACGGAGAAAGACATGTTTGAACTGAGTCCAGAACGACGAGGCAAACTCCTGGTCGGCGACATCATCATCTCCGATTCGTTCTATGGGCTTGTCTTGGGCCCGCTGACGCAGAATACCAAGCTCATTCTTCACCTCGCGGTATTCTGGAGATGAGCGCCAAATCTCATACCAATTCGGTCCGTCCTCGGAAAGCGTGGTAACCTTCAGCATCCACTCTGCGGGGTTGGCATCAGGAGGGCATGGCGATGCGCCGTTGCGTTCGAGGTAATCAATCATCGTCTCGGCGTTCTTGCCAATATCTGCGCACATGTAAGCGAAAAGCTTGTCGGGGAAGGGAGCCAAAACAACGACAACAGCAACTTGCCTCCAAAATAGACAGTCTTTCCCCCGCGTTGTAGCAAAAGCAACCTATCGAAACGGGCAAAAAGCATGGCAGACGGCTGGTGGATAGTACATAGAATCGCCTGGCCGCTCTTTGCAAGTTTTTCGATCAGGTCGCAGATCGCCCAAGACGTCTGAGAATCAAGCCCCGAAGTAGGTTCATCCAGAAAGACTAACAACTGCGGCCTAGCAGCGAGCTCGACTCCGATCGTCAAACGTTTGCGCTGTTCAACGTTGAGTCCCTGCCCAGGGACTCCGATCACTGCATCTATAAAGTCGCGCATGTCGAGCAGCTCAATTACCTCGTCAATGTACGCCAACTTTGCCTCGCGAGGGGTTTCGGCATTTTGACGCAGCAATGCACTGAACTCGAGGGCCTCTCGAACGGTCATGGTGTCCAAGTGGACGTCTTGCTGCTGGACGTACCCAACACGGTTTGGGAATGATCTGTCTGTTGTTTGGCCGTTGACCATGGTGTCGCCGGATATCACGCCCATGGTGATTCGAGCCGCGAGAGCGTCGAGTAGTGTTGTTTTACCAGCACCAGAGGCGCCCTGTTTGAAAGTTAGAGATGAACAAGGGGGTTTGTAAGCAAGAACACATACCATGAGAGCTGTGATAACACCTGGCTGCACCCAGCCGTCCACGAAATTCAAGATGCGCCGGTTATGGTCTTTGATCTTGACGTCGTAGCAGATATCTTCCCAGTGGAAGATTGGCTTACCGCACTCACTCGGTCTTGGTCTTTTCTCCAACATCTCATCTGTCGGCATGGCATGAACTTTCTCGGTCAGAGTCACATTGCGGGATTGACTTTCTTCGTCTGCTAGGGCTTTCTGGTTCATCGCGGGAGGTACTTTGCCACGTCGAAAGACAAGAACTTCGCCTTCGCTCTTGGGTGGCTTGGCGTACTCAGCAGTGATGATGTACGTGATGAAGAATACCACGACGTATGCACACAGAATGCCGACGTTCCTTGAATAGGTCAGATGAAGTCCCAAAACACTCGGTTATCGCCACAAACTCACCTCCACTTATTATCGTTGAAGTACCCAAAAGATTGCTCGATATACCTATCGCCATTGATCATATCTGAGCCCGGTACGGCGCCCACAACAGCGCAGGTGCGACCAGATATAGAGAGATCATCATAGCCCGGGCCAGACGGCACGAGCCCAGCGCATAGGAACTGGCGACCATGGAACTCATTAGCCATGAGCGCCTCGAACGCATAAGAGAGCGGGTTGACATAGCCCATCCAGCGCGACCACCCCTGCATGTACGTTGTTGGTACTGTGAAGCCGGCATACATCATTACGCCGATAGTAACGAGAGTGACGGGGACCATGGCTTGATGTGAAGTGCGTGCGAGGGATGCCATGGTGCGATAGATGCCCGACATGGCGAGGAGCACCAGAAAGGAGACGAGGCAGAAGAAAAAGAAGGGCCCGGGCTCGCGGTTCAAGTTTGCCATGAAGTAGAGAATCGAGTTGAACGTGAAAACGTTGGTGGTCTTGTATGGTAACTCGGTGATGTAGCTTGAGATAGCTTCCGCGGACTGGTGGTAGAGGGCGTATCGATTGTGCTTCTCGATGACGGGTCTTTGAGTGTATAATGTGAGGACCTAGGTCATTGTGAGTTTGAAGATCGGAGCGAGTCACGGATTTCCAGACCAAAATCTCCTATCACCACTGGATGATGTGTACTAACCTCCATTTCACTAGCAAAAGCATTGAACAACAGAGCAAAGAAGATGAGCCCACCGCGATAGTAAAACGTCCCCGAATCCTGCCTCAAGTTGAAGAACATGCTTCCGAGCACAAAGCCAACAATGATGTTAAACACTAGAGAAGACAGCGTGAACTCGGGATCGGCAACCAGACGCTTCCACCCGCGCCAAAGACATAGCTTGACTTGACTCGGATATGTGATCATGTAAGGCGACTTGATTCGTTGCCATGGACTTCTCTCAGCTTTGATGCTGTCCTGGAACGCTTCGAGGCGGTCCTTTGAAGAGTGATTGCTATCGTAGGCTGCGATGTCTGCCATGAGGCCTGCGTGCTGGTTGGATGCTTTCCAGCTCGCAGCGAACTCTTCAGGAGTTCGAGGGGCGCGGTGTTCGTGGCCTGGTCGGGTCTTTCTTTCGTTCGGAGACGTCATCGACGTGAGAAAGTCTGGGACGGTTTGCCGTTCAGGGCCTGTATTATTTCCACATCAGAACGAAGATCAGATGCGAAGAGCATTGAGTAGACACTTGCACTGAAAGCCAAGCTCCTCAAAGTACCGCTTCGCTTCACCAATCTTGCCGAAGAAGATCTGCCTCCCCTCATACACCACCGTCACCTTATCAAACAGCTACCGAGAACGTCAACAACATGGTTCCATTAATGCCTCTCTCATAGCCATCCAAGAATCACACTTACATCATACGCAGACTGCGGCGCTTGATAAATCGCCACAACAGACGCAACCCCCAACAAATCACTCTGCGTCCTCAAATTCCGACAAAACGCAATCGCGTTCCCGCTATCCAGTCCGCGCGTGCTATTATCCCAGCACTGGAACTTGGCACCGGTCAGCGCCGCCTCGACGATGCTCACACGCTTGCGCTCGCCGCCCGAGACCCCGCGCACGTAATCGTCGCCCACTTTGGTGTTGACAGTGTGCGTGATGCCAAAGGCCGCCATCATCACGTCGCGCATGATGCGCGCAAACTGTTGGCCCGTGAGATTTCCGGGTACGCGGGAGGGTACTCGCGCGCGGGCGGCGAATTCGAGGGTGTCGCCTACGGATAGGGGCGCGAGGTGGACATCTACCTCGGCGTTGTAGAGGACGTCGCCACGGAACCAGTCGTGCATGCGCTTTGGTTCGATTCCTGGTGCTTGTTTAGACATGATATTGCTGGAATCTGAACGAAGAATCTGGCTTACCCCGGAAGTTCATGTACGAGTCTTGGGCGACGTTCAAACCTTCAGTCTGACCAGCCAACGTCTTGAGAAGAGTAGAACACCCCGATCCAGGCGGACCAAGCACGAGCAGCATCTCCCCAGGCTCAACAAGGCCTTCAAAGTTTCGCAGGATATCGATCCGTCTCTTCGACCTCCCCGTGGCAAGGCCAACAAGATCAGATACCATACTCAACGCAATATTGCCCGTGCTTTTCTGGTACTGTGTCCCAGAGCTATATCCAAAAACATTGAGGTCTCGAAATGCAACGCCTGCGCTCCTGCTGGGTGCTGAGCTGGGGTCTGATTCGAAGAGGTGAATGAAGGCCTGCATCCATACTACGCTGTCAAAGGTCGAGGAATTTGGGTCGAGGCGGCTGTTCTTGGGTGGGTTCAAGACATCGTAGTTCGTGTCGGCATCGTGGATGTGTGATGCGTTTGTGACTTGGCGTGCTAGTTGTTCGATTTCTCTTTGCGTGTCGTCGGCTGCTGTCGATGATGAAGATCCCGAGAATCGATCGGTCGACACCATCTCGATGCCGGCCTCATCACTTGTTGTCATGGTCTAAGCAGCTGTCGACAGGCTCTATTGTGGGATAGAGTCTGTGGTAAAGTTTGGTGTCAATTGGTTTGAGATGATGAGGTTACAGTGAACGGATATCAGATGAACCATCGACTTACAGTTACATGTCTTCTTCTATCTATCTTTTGAGCAAATCTTCAATGCATAAAAGGCATCATATTAACAACTCGGATCGCAGCCTGTGTAAGTGCGGACGCCCGCGGTCATCCGCGTTGCGCCTCATGTGGGGAATTAGTCTGGGACTGCTAGTACGGGCGGTCGGCCGCTTCGCAATTTTCGTATTGTCCATTCCCATACGAAAATCCGCCAAGCCAAGTTTTCTGGGTCAAGTCATTACCGATCTCTCTGGGGATTGTAATTGTGATGCCAAACCCATGCCGTTCGGACGGCCGCGGGTCGCCGAAAGGACGCGGCACAATTAAAAGCGGGACATTGAACCCCATGCGAAAGAGGATCACCATGCGGTTGTCTAATCTCGCATCCCCGACGGAAAGTTTTCCTTCTCTCTGGCAGGGCACTTGCTTAAGCGTGCCCGACAAGATCGATAACATTTGAATCTCGGGGCTGGACTACTCGATGGCGTAGACGTCCGACTACACTGTGGATTCGGGGCAGTGTCAACTGCCAAAGCAGGGGCGGCAAGCGCAGCCACCAGTTGGTATAAATAAGCTTCAGCTAGGCCACCTTGAGACCGGGCTTTCATCATTCTTCACGAATCGTGGAGCAAGAGCAAGCGGCTTCATGCCCGGCCACGGTTGAACCAACGGGATGAAAGCGATGCCGATCGCCCGGTGTAGAGGCCGTCGTGCCCCATATTTCCGGCGTCGATACCGCTCAGCCCGGGATCTCTCCACAGAAAGCCACTCCCTGCTCTCTACCAGGTAATTCACCCAACCTGAAATGCTATGAGATGATACATATTGTTTCCATGATACTGGTTGTATTCTCCGCTCTTTGGCATCTATCTAAAAGCCACGAACTTGTAGAAAGCATCCTCCTGTCCAATACTAAATCACCTTCCCATCCACTCGATCCATCTTATCCTAAAGCAACATGACGGCATAACAACATATCTCCAAGTCGTAAAAGTATTCCTTCACGTTCATAAACCATCAAAAATCGTTTCAAGCATCACACATCCTCTACGACCACCATAATCACCTCCTCCACCAACCCTTACTCCTGCCCAGCCCACCTCTCCGCAACCCTCGACGTGAAAAACACCCCCGCCGCAAGAATCGTAAACCCCGGCGCGAAGAGCAACAGAATCCCCACAACAACCATATTCGCAAAGAACTCAGACGTCCCAAACGCCGGAGCGCGGCCGATAAACCCCGGGCCCATGGTGTGGACAGTCACCGTCGGACCGGCGGCCTGTGTCTGTGTCTGTGTCTCTGCCTGCTTCTGCTGCTTGTCCACCGGTGGTGCTCGGTGGCTCACCTTCGTCTGACCTTGGATCTGGCCTAGAGCATGAAAGATGTCTGATGCGAGGGGTACATGTTCCTCGTCGATCGTGACGCCCGAGAGCCAGGCGTGGATGTTTTCGTGAGGGTCTGTTGATCTTTTTGGCGGGGGTGGAGGTGGACGACGAGGTTGAGGGTTGGATTTCGGCTTAGCGGGTCGTGTAGGTTGGTTCATGGGCTGGACGTCTTCTTCGTAGATGAAGGAGCGGCCATGTCCATCTGTTATTCAGTGAGCAAGTCTTGAAACTTAAGGTGACTTCGGGAAGGAGCTGTTTAGCTTACCAAAATGATCTGCCCAATTCATGGCGTTTAAAGAAGCGTAGGCGCGCTGATTGTTTCTGACCTAGTGGGAATGATATCTTGAAGCCGTAGTACCAAAATGAGGGGCAATTGAGCTTTCGTCTTTCGATGGTAAGTGGATCACAACGAGCGCTTACACTGGGAAGGAAAAAGTCGTTATTATCGTCAAGAACGGCTCCTGGACGAAGTCGTAGACATCGAACTGGTTGAAAAGGTGATTGACTGTTTGTTTGACATGTGCGTTGTCGGGGAGAATGGAGTCAACACTTAAGTGGTGATGGGCACTGGAATGCTTCATTTCACAAATGTTGCCGAGCCTTGGTTGGGGCTCCATTCCGTAGCACCTCTTATCTGGAATCAGTCTGTGGTAAGGCAGGTAGGCCTTCGGCATAATTGCGTCTCACGTTTTTTGAAAGTGTTCACCCTTGTTCCCAATTTGTTCCGAAGCAAAGCAGCATCATTATGGGGGTTAGACTAAGCACATCGTTGCTGAAGGGAGGACGGCAGTCATCAATAGCCGTGCGACATTCGATGCAACAGCTCTGAGATCAGTGTTCGCCAAGATTAGGACTAGGATCAAATCCTCAAGACTCCTGGCATCGGAAACGAGCGTAAGCGATTAAAAGGTCCTTGTATTCCCATCCGGCCTTGAGAACTGTATGCAAACATTAATCTCGTCAATCCACCCCTGCCATACTGCCGGTAATCTACAGCTCTTCCCCTCATGTTCATGTAGACTGCGTCCCGAGTCAAGAGGCCTAGAAGCCGCATGACGGGTTCATGCAAGGCACGCGGCAAATGCGCCCGCATACCGAAGGGTGACACTACAAGTATTCCCATCAGGGATGTTGCAGCGGGACACATTTGTCTTTCTGCAACAAAAAAGGTGTCATCTCGAATTTGAGTTATTCTTTTGTGCCCAGTGTAGTGAAAAAAAGAAGTTCGTCGTCGTCCATCATCCCGTTTCCCATTCCTGGTTTGCCCAAGTCACAAAAAGAACACCGTGCTTGCAGCGCGATCGGAACGTCCTCGATTGAGGACCCCAGCCCACAGAAAGGAAGAAAATCTTAAACGCCATCTCCAACCATTTGTTTCCCTCCCAGCCGTCCCTATTGCCCGTGAGAATAGAGACAAAGGGAAAGAAAACGTCGTCGTCTTCGCAGTTCATACAGTAAAAGGAAAAGGTAGTAGGTACATAGGGAAAGAAAAAGCGACTTGGTAGAGGTCGGTGGAAAACGAATGACCGCTTTCAATGCAAGAAACGCCATAAGTATGTGCAACGCCAACGTTGAAGTGCTTGTCTAGTGAATAGAGCCAAGATGTGCCCAGCTGCAAACGACGCGGTCAATGACGGGGTGTCGGCTCGGGTTGCCAGCCGTTAATGTAAGCCATGAGACCCATGCCAAGGATTACCACGCCAAGCATGGAAGCATAGGGAACCCCGGCCATCATGGCCTGGTCCTTTGCCAGCTTGCCTGGAGGTATGGAAAGTGGCGTAATGGTGTTGGCTCGTGACAACGTGGGCTTGTCACCAAAGTCGTCCACGGGTGACTCTGCCTGGGTAGAAGCTGACGTCGAGTCACCGGATCCATTGGCCTGAACAACTGAAGTTGTCTTGTCGGCAGGTCCTTCGCTCCGGCCGCGTCGTCCTGGGGAAAGAGAACGATTCTTCTCCGCAGCAGCAGCGTTTTGCCTAGCCTCCTCGTCTCTGCGAATCTGGGCAACCATCTCGGCCAAAGTTTGACGATCGGCGTCGCGCTCCGTCTCAGCCTTCTCGCATCTGCTCTTCCATGCCTCCATCTGTTGCTTCAGGTCCGTCACTTCTGACATCATTGTGTCAAGCTTGACCTGGAAACGTGCAGCAATATCCTCGGCGGTCTCTGGAGCAGGCTCCTCGGAGAGCGGTTCGGCATCTGTCATCTCGATATCCTGGGTGTCGACGGTATCGCGGGGCGGCTCAAAAGCCTCCTCGAGAATCTTGGTATCGTGTTCCTTGGGCGCGCCATTGGTTTCCTTCAAGGCACTGTCCTCAAGGATCTTTGCCATATCCTCGGCAAGCTCGCGTGCCTCCCGTTCTTTTCGGAGCATGTCTTCCAAATCCTTAATACGGGCCGTTTGGGTATCCATCTCCTTCTTTGCATTATTCAAAGCTTCGGTCAACTGAATGATCTGATGCAAGTTGTCCCGTCCAACGGGCGAGGTGGTGCTATTAGTCTTTGGTCGCTCAGTGGTGCCTCGTTTCAGTGAAGGCACATCGGGCTTCTCAGGCAGCGGCTGCTGCGGAGGCGGGGCAGGAGGATCGGAAAATCTGGTCTTCGCATCGGTACGGAAGGGTAGAGCGTTGCCATTGGGAAGCTGCTTCGGAGGCTCGGGGGCTTCCGGCTTCTCGAGATCCTTTACATCGTCTTTGCTCAAGAGAGCGTGAACGAATTGGCCCGTCCGGGAGAGGTCTTGAGACTGCAATCGAGCATTGCGCATCTCGTTCTACAACCTAGTTAGCTCCAATCAATAGGTCTAGGGGTTTGGACACTCACGTGAAGTCTCTTGACGATATGCTCCGTGGTAATGGGCGTTAACAAGAATCCACGGGCTGCTCCACCATTAGGGGCCATGCCGGCCATATTCTGGGGTGCCATCATGCGGCCATTGCTGGCCATCGATGCATTACTACCAGTCCTGCCACGGTAGGGCATTGGGCTCGGCGCTGGCATCATCATGCCACCATTTGCGGGGTCCAAATCGCCAAAATTCATGTCCATAACGTTACTTGAGGGGCTCATGAAGCCGGCGTGTTCAACCTTGGCGGCAACCTTGTGGTGGACGACGGTCTTCTGATCCTCGCTCACAATGTCGATTCCCAACTCTAGATGATCTCCCGTCTGTAGCTCGTGCGGTTCGGATTCGCGATTCTCCTGGGAGAGACGCGTGCCGTTGACAAAGGTTCCGTTGGACGATTTGACGTCGCGGATGTATATCTTGCCGGTGCGATCTGCCCATATCTCAGCATGCTGCCTTGATAGCACTTTACTATCAAAGTAGCCGTTGGTGGCAGTCGGGATCGTCTTCTGATTGGTTTGGCGACCGATACGGAGGCTTTCTGGGTAGAATGGTACCGAGATGGTTTTGCGTTCAAAGGTACCATTGAGCGACAAGAGATAGAGCACAGGCTGCCCGCTAGGCATCGGGTCGCCCATGGGCCTTGCCCCGAGTCCCTGCTGCGACATCATTTGCGGTTGGCCTGGAGCCGTCTGCAGCGACGAACCGCCATTGATGCCGTTAATGGCGTTTCGCATGATAGGTCTGCCGAACTCGGCTTGACCTTCTGGCTTGCCTGGCGGCCATGGTCCTTTGGGTTGTGGTCGCTTTCTCGAGGCGGTGCTGGACCAGCTCATGTCAGAGTTTGTGGACGCCGGGGTGCCATTTGATTGCGAGCCATTGGTGGCAACAGTGGTAGTAGACGAGTTGGAGGAGGTAGATGAGACCGAGGAGGAAGAGTTGCTCCGCTGCAGCGTCTTCCGAGGTGCGGCGAACATGCCTCTGACGTCTTCTGGGTTCATCGAATTCAGACTTTGGCCGCCATTAACATTCCATCCCGGTCGATTGAGTTGCTGGAAGCTGGGCGGGCTCGCGACGGCAGTCATGGGGAAGTCGTCGTTCGATTCAGGTAAGGATCGTAGGACAGTGCAAGTCGTGGCAAGAACGAGCAGGTGATGACAGCTCGTAGGGTATCGATATTGATGGATGGTCTGGTCTAGGTGACGTCGGGGGCTCCTTCTTTGACCATTCGCACTGCAGCCCGGAGGGTATCGTAAAGATCAGCCGCCGAAAGATAACGCAGATATGTCAGATAGAATCGATGGGAGTTCGCTGCGGAGGGTAGAAAGCAATGAGGCTGAGCTGGCAGGTTAAAAAAATAAGTCAGCGATGATGTCGCGGCAAGGATAGGGGTGGGCAGCCAATTGGCGCGGCCCAGAAACGGCCTGCGACGGGACGGGGGGTCGCAGTAAACCGGGCCAAAAAGGATCAGACAGGCAGGAGAGACATACCAGCAATGTCGAGGACGTGGGCAAAGAGACGGTTTTCTTTGAGCACCACGGTCGACGATGGGCTCAAGCGGAAGCGTCGTCGGCGGATCGGGTGGTCTCCGTGGGTAGGTAGGTGAGGTTGAATCTAGGATTTGGGCAAAGAGAACAGAACGTGTCGCCCCGTCTCGCTAAGCGCTTAGCGTAAGTGCGTGAGGTGAGCGCTGGGCCGCTGGCGCTGGGGGAGAGCCTGTGGTGGGCGGGCCAAACAGCGTTCGGAAACACGCGCCGGAGCCGACTTGGGAGTCTGGGACATGGGCGGTCGGAAACAGCAGGGCCTCAAAGGTTCAGCGTCAGCGGGTGGGAGACCGAGGGACCGGAAAATTCTCAGTCCACCACAGTTGGTTCGGTTACTGTTCAGTGTGAGTGTTCAGTTCACTTCAGCTGAGCACAGGCCCCCAGAAGCTTGGGTGTTTGACTGGATTTTTCCACCATGGGCCGGCTAGGATGTGATCTTCATATGAACAAGATCATAAGGTAGCGAAGAAAGAGGGAAGAGGTGTGGTAGTGACAAGAAAAAAGAGGAGAGAAAGAAAGCAAGAAAAAAAAGAACTGGCGCTCATCCGGGTGAAGGCGGTCTGGTCTGGTCACTGTGCTGTCATCGCCTCCAGTCCAGCTGGCTGCTGTTCTTGCCTTAGCCGTAGGGATCCACCCTCACCTGCCCACCATCACATTCCATTTGCGGTGGTCGCCTGCGCTGTTCAAAGACTCGATGCAAGGCACGTGACATGCTCCAAAGCCAGATGTGTGGGTGCCTCACAAAGAAAGGTCATACAGCCAATCAAAAGACCAGGCTGACAGAAACGGGTCTAAGGCGTTTAAGGTGAGAGATGGCCTGTGCTCCAGGTGACCGTGACATCGCTGCTCTTTCCTTTCCCTCGAACCTCCGCGCTGGCTCGAACCTCGAAAGGTGGGGCTAGCCGCTTCAGTCTTTTTGCCGAATAACTGCCGTTCCCCAGATTCGATTCGTCCAAAGCTCCAGTGGCACCCGGCTCGGAAAGGCTGACCTTCGGCCACTTGGATTGGGTGCAGCAAATTGGAAGAGCTCCTCCCAGCCCACAGTCGCAAACATCACCGATTCCCATCGCACGACTGACTATACAATAGGTATTGAGCACCACCAGGAGCTCGATTCACCATCCGATACCCAACGCACAGTCTTCTCTGTTGTACAGATCCTCTTCTCACAATGCCTCCCGTTCCTGCGCAACATGGCGGTGCCATGGGCCCTGGAATCGCCGACAAGAGTACGATCCTCCTCTTACAACCTTTACAAGAGCTTCTAGCTAACTCTCCGCAGTGAAGATGGGTGCCCTCATGGGTGGAAGTATGTCTAGACTGGCCTACCAGCCCTTTTTATCTTGCCGCTGATCATTATATAGCTGTTGGATCCGTCATGGGCTTCGTTTTCGGTGTGTAACAAACTCTCCCTCCTTCTCTCGCATCGCATCAACTAACTAGCTACCCCCGCAGGCTCCGTTAACATCATGCGCTACGGTGCCGGCCCCAACGGCATCATGAGAACCCTGGGACAATACATGCTTGGTTCAGGAGCAACTTTCGGGTAGGCAAAGTCAGGTCTGGCCTTTATGCATATGAAGACTAACAGCCTCGCAGCTTCTTCATGTCCATCGGTAGTGTCATCCGTTCCGATGCTTCTCCCATTGCCGAGGAGGCTTTCCGAAGGGCCAACCGAAGACCCATCATTATGTACGGCCCCGGCTCCGATTACGCGAAGCGCCAGCAATAAGCTGAAGGAGACACAATTCGAAATACCCTGTACATCATCATGTAGGAGACTAGTAGGCTGTTGCAAAAGGACGGCACGATGCCACAACACCGGCATCAAATGGATATTTGTATAATACTTAGGTGTTGGGCATATCACGACTGCATGATAAAAGTTATTGCATCTCACAGGCGAGTCTTTGTATTTGCCCAAGGCAAGTCTCGGTACTGCTGCCGCTTCTCTTACCTGTTGACGATATCAGCCCGCATCAATCAGGTTGTTGGAACGAGGGAACTCAAGCACAGCGGTGTTCAGATGCTTGAATTCATTGACACAGGTCATAACGGTGTCTTGCCATCAAGCGGGACCGGCTGGTGCCATGGGGCCAAATTGCGGTGGTCCGGCTTCGTTCTTCCGACTCCTACCTCTTTCGATGCAGCTGGCCAACCCGACTGACTAAATGTGGACTTGACAGTATGCAGGCTTCCAACATGTATGCATATGTACACAACCGTCGCCCTACAGACGGACCGACACTCGAATTCCGACCGGTGTCACTTTAACTCGCCATGCCTGCGGAGTTCCGCAAGACATTTGCTTACTCATCGTGCATACAGATTTGATGACCAGCGTTGCATCGTTCTGGCTTCATTGCATGACCTAGGCTATTCGACACAGTAATACGCATTGAATCAGCTATGTCTTGGTCTAGCGTTCATGCAAAGTAGCGCTGGTTTCGGGATCTAATGGATCTGCGGGCAAAGAGGCTATGGAAGGCTGTTGATTATTGATCACAATTAGCTATCCAATAAATGCAAGCTCTGCTGGGTAATCGGTCGTAGTTCCTAAGGCGCAATTTAACGGATGCATATAACTTCACACCCCCAACTCACTGATGTCTTCTCGTCCAAAGACATTGCCTCGTCCACTCCATCTCTAGCCCGACCATGCGCGCGAAACTTTGTCCTCACTGGGCAAGCATTTGGATGAGCCTTGCTGTGACTACCATGGCGGATACTTATGATTACATGTGAGTGGCAGTTGTGAGTTCTAACAAGCTCAAATGTATGTTTCTAACGTGGTGTTAGCATCGTTGGCGGAGGCACCGCTGGACTGACGGTCGCAGCTCGCCTCAGCGAGAACCCTCAAGTGACGGTCCTCGTCTTGGAAGCTGGTGCGGATCGCTCTACCGACCTCAACGTCTTGGCTCCCGGGCTATTTCCCGCCATGTACGGCAATACCGACTACGACTGGGACTACAAAACAGTGCCCCAGGTATCCATCTACCTTAAGTTTGGTCCTCACCCTGACTGAACGTAGCAAGCTGACATATCCAGACATCGGCCAATGACAAAGTCGTCGCCCATATCCGCGGAAAGCAACTGGGCGGCTCCAGCGCCATGAACTTCATGTTCTGGACGCACCCTTCCCAGCGAGATATAGACAACTGGGGCGCTCTGGGAAATGACGGTTGGTCATGGAAGGCATTGGCCCCTTACTTTGAAAAGTCAGAATCGTTTGTTGCACCATCGAGCCAGCAGACGAGCGATCTCTTGCTTGACTACGTTTACCCTAGCGTTCATGGCACCACTGGACCCATAGCCAATGAGTTCCCTCAACTTTACAGCCCCTTTCTCAAAGCCTGGCCGCGAACTCTTGAGAAGCTTGGGCTCGGTGTCGACGGCGATCCTCGTAATGGTGCGGCTTTGGGAGGCTACGTCAACCTGCTCAACATCGACAAGGGCACGAGAAGCTACGCTGCGAATGCTTATCTTGGTCCGGCACGTCAACGAGCCAATTTGAAGGTGGTCACGGGTGCTTTGGTGACCAAGATTGTACTGGATAAGACTCGTGATGGAATCTTGGTCAAAGGGGTCAAGTGGTCACAGAATGGATTGGAGAAAGAAGCGGCCGTGAAGAAGGAGGTGGTCCTCGCCGCTGGTTCAATTGCCTCCCCCCAGCTTCTCGAGGTCTCTGGTGTGGGAGACAAGAAACTCCTGGGAAGCCACGGGATAGAGGTATTTGTTGACAACCCTAATATCGGCGAGAATCTACAGGATCACGTCTATGTTCCTCTTGGGTAAGTTTTCAAACCTCAAGTATTCGGAACTATGGCCAAAATAATGACTAATCGTCGCTCCAGATTTGCGGTGAAGCCCGACCTACCTACAAACGAAGACTACGCCAACGCAACCTACTTCCAAGAACAGCTCGACCTGTACCTTCAAAACAAGACCGGGCGTCTGTCCTCTGCCGGTGCCAGCTCTGCACTATTATCCTTGAAGCAGATCGCCTCTACCCTGGACTTGTCTCTACCCTCGCCGAAGACCAACCTCCTCGGCCTGGCCGAACAATACGCCATCACCTTCCGAGACCTCAAATCTGAAGCAATCGCCCAGGAGCTCACAATTGAAGGCGGCATTTCGCCCCAGTACTCCGCTGATACGACCAAGCTCTTCTCAGCGGGGTCACCAGGCAACTTCCTCTCCATCCTTGGCGTCCTGGAGCACCCCTTTTCGAGAGGCTCGATCCACATCCAGTCCGCCGACCCAGCCGTTCACCCCATCATCGATCCACGCTACCTCTCCCATCCGCTCGATACACAGCTCTTGAAAGCCATTGCACTTCATCTACAGACTATCGCACGTACACAACCACTGAGCGACCTGCTTCAGGGCGATGGGACAGTTTTTCAGCCTGGGTACCATGAACTAACAATAGATAACGTAGAGGAATGGATTAGGAGCAGTATGCAGAGTGAATACCACCCCTGCGGTACCTGCGCCATGCTGCCTAGGTCAAAAGGTGGTGTGGTCGACGAGAGGTTCAGGGTATACGGGGTCAAGGGGCTGCGGGTGGTTGACGCCAGTATCTTCCCCTTGATTCCGAGGGCCAACATCCAGTCTCTGGTTTATGCGGTGGCGGAGCGGGCAGCTGACTTCATCAAAGAGGATGCCCTCTGAGGTGTATTATCCAAAGTATTCTATTTCACTACCATCGTATATACACATCACATCAATCAATTACATTCCATCTAAACACGCATTTCGATCTAAAAAGTCAAAGCAAGCATCGCCAAAGCGACCGCGGCAAAGACGCCAGCCGGGCGGGTGATGCCCCCACCGCTGACGGCAGTCGGCGTAGCCGTCGGGCTCGAAGTACCGTTCGTGGAAGTGGCATTCGCCTTCAGACTCGCGACACCAAAGGTAAGCTGCTCCGGGTTCGTACCGTTCCACACGGTGTAGTACCCCTTCAACAACGGGCTACCCAGAACCCAGATAGACGCCAGTTCGCTAATAGGCTGCACGGGGTTTAGGAAGATGGTCTGGCAGATGCCGCTGTGGCCGGGATACTCGCCCAAGTTGAACGCGCCCTTGGGGACCGTCATGTTGACTAGGTTGTCGCCGACGCCGAGGGTGAAAGTCAGCTCCGGGTCGAGCTTCTCGACCACGTCGCAGGGGGCGCCCCAGACACCGAGCTCGTCGATCTGGGTGATGTCGGAGCTGATAGCGGCGTAGATATCCTTGGCGGTCTGGTAGTCCGGCGTCTGGAGGAACGCGGTGCCGGTGTCGACGTTGGAGACGCCAACGGGGAACGCTTCGCCCGAGGCGTTGGAGTTGGACACGGTCTTGCCGTTGACGTAGAAGGCGGGCTGGTCGATGAACCAGCTTCCGCCGAGGTAGGACACCGTCATGTTGAAGTCGACATTGGCGATCTCGCCCTCGTAGTAGTCCTTGTTCACGCCGCCGAGCGTGAGCTCGCCCGGGGCGCTGCCCTCCCCAGAGTTGAGGAAGAAGGAGAAGAGGGGTTCCGGGACGCCGCCGTTCTGCGCGAGGGTCCAGAACCAGGTGGAGAAGGAGGCGTTTGTCTCGGCGGAGAAGTGGGAGAAGCCGGGGGGTCCGAGGCCGAAGATGCCGTCAATGTTGGGCATTTCGTTGAAGGCCTCGGCGTAGGTGTCGCAGAGGAGCCAGGTCTGGTTCGCGACGGTGAGATTGCCGACGGTCACGGCGTCGGTTACGACGGTGCCGGACGCGGCTTGCGGGACGGCGTAGGGGACGGACTTGCCGCCTGTGCCGAAGGCGGTTGTGACGTTGTAGCCGGGCTGGGGAGAGAAGGTTGTGGAGGAGGAGGCGTTGAATTCTTTGGCGACAAGGCAGTTCGTGCAGGCTGTTGAGGGAAGGATCAAGTCCGTTGAGCCAGTGTCGAAGGTGACGATACTAAGAGTTGAGCGTGTTAGTCTACCTGCTCCGCCTAATGTCCCGGGAGACTGAGAAAGACGGCAACGCGTGGGTTACAAGACTTACTGCTTCTGGGGCGGGGTGCCGACGTCGACTTCACCAATCCATTGGAGGTCAAAGTTCTCGAACCAGTTGGTCAAGGAGACTGAGCCGGTGGCCGCGCGCTTGCTGAGAGCCTTCGCCTTTGAGTGGTTTGTACGGCGACTCTGGAGCTTGATGTTCACCGGGTCGGCGGCCGCGGAGTGACTCAGGGCGAGAAGGGCCACGGCCCCGGAGACTGTCTCGAATCTCATGATGGTGCTTTGGGGTAACGAGCTCAATGAATGGTATAATTACTATTAGAAAGATGGAAAGAGAGGATGAGAGAGACGTGATGCTGAAGGAACTGGAGTGGTGATCTTTTGTCTCGGCAAGAGCCCGACATTCTCGACTTATATATCATACGTCGGGTGAAGTTGACCAGGCACGCGCCGGAAGCGTCAAACGCAGCTTACATCGTTTGTGTATGCTGATCCTCCAGGCAACTTTCTTGCAAGGGCCACGGCAACGCGGATGCTACAGAGCGTGAGGGCATCCCGAAACAACCTCTGAGAAAATCTCAACCATGTCGATGTTTTTGGGACTTTGGTCGTCGAAAGACAATTAGCCCCAGGACTTCGTCATCTCACTAGCAAGAAAGCAGAATAGCCTAATGCAGCCCTCATCAATGACCCTGGTCCTGACTCTAAAGCTGTTGGTTAGAGTATACCAAAGTCCCGTTCCCACAGCAGAGGCGGCCGACCCATACCCACATGCCGCTTACGCCTGAGCTTCTGGTCCACGTTCAAGGTCGCAATCACAGGTTTTTTTTTTCAGTAGCGCGGTGCCCTGAAAATGGCGGAGCTGGGCTGTGGAGGAAAGACGACGCTCTTTTTAGGTGAGATGGCTGTAGCCTGCATATGGGACAGGGCTGAGCCCATGCCGGCAGGGATCTGAGTAGGGACCTACCAAAGCGGTTAGATCCCTACGAGCTTCGGACTCCTCGCATTGAGCTCTCTGAACCAATGACCTGCTATTCGGGAAGATGAAGAAGAGGTAAGATGTTGGAAATGAGGTGGGTCGGTGCCCTCTATTTCGAAGAACTTTGGGAGGCTAGGATCTCACAGCACGGGAAGGCTACATGGTACCGTTTGATTTTGGCGGCGGCTGGTCTTAGCACCATGCGGTATTGCGGCACGAGTGTTCTTGTGCCTTAATATCCGATAGTCTGGACTCTCAAATCACTTTGCGACGATGGTAAGCTGACATCGTGACAAATTGAGGATGGTGTTTGGCCCAGTCAATATGCACGTTTCGTGTAGTTGAACATAGCGTGGTGGCAGGCGTAGATCAAGAGGACGACCCCGTTAGCAGTAGTTCTTCTCGCCGATGAATCATAAGATAAACATAAATTTCGGCTTAGACTGTTGCCATAAATCTTTGCCATTATGCGTCGTTTGCAGTTTTGCCCGAGAATGATTGCGCGACTAGCCTTTTGATAGAGGGTCGCATTTTCCACGGAACTTAGCTTTTTCAGTTTTATGAACCTTTTAAGTCGACTACAGCCGGTAACCGTCACAAATAAGGAAAGAGATCACTAGACAATTATCGACTTCTATCTCGTCACTATAGACCTCGTTAACCGGACGATCAGCTGCGAAGTAGAGAGGGAAAGCTAAAGTAGAAAGCTATAGATGAGGAAAACTTTACCTAGACGATCCGAGGATGCCTGCCGCAACTGCAAAGGTCAAGAAGGAAGGCAGCGATTGACCGATACGTAGGGGCAACTGCTGGGGCCTTCTCAACCGCTGGAACGAGTCGTGCGCAGACATCCTGGCTGGGACGATACGACTTCGCCGGGACTATAGCGAACAACAGGTAGAGAAGAGCTGGGTGGTATATAGAGAGGTACGTGATAGAAAAGGGCGCATTATAAAGAAAGCGCTTTAAGAAGTATATCGTAAAGTAGTGGAAGTAGCGGCGGAGTGCCTTCATTTACTTTAGAAGATTGCAAAATGGGCCTAGAATAGATAGTATTAGCCCCGACTATTACGCCTGATTTCGAAAGACCTAACACGTCTTATATTACCGCAACTTTCGAAAAGAAAGTAGTACTCTTTAAGGAGATTTCTTCCCCCCGCTGCTAGAGGTGAATGTCGAAGATATTGATAACGTATTGTATAATAACTATATCGGCCTGCCGCTAGTATCGGAAAGCGAAGCAGAGGACGCTATCTAGGAAGCAGCGCCGCTACGTGTCTGGAAACCAGGCCTTTGATTTACTGCAGAATGCTTGTGTTCCGGAAGGCGAAGAAGCTGATACTCGGAAAGAACCCTGGGATCGCCCCGCCTGTTAGCTCAGGCGCTTGTCGTACTGCGTTTCGAGGGTCCCAATGCAGGCCTGGTTGCAGAAAGTCAGGCACAGATCCGCGTCGGCCATCGGTTTCCCTCGTGCATTTAGCATAGTGTGTTACATTTCTTAGGTTTCTGTTAGGTATGCGTGTTGTGACGGGTGGGGACAAGCCTTGACTGAGACATAACATAACTGCAACAGAACACGCTTGCAGCAGCAAAACACAACTGCAATATAACATAACTGCAATATATCGAACGTTGAAGGTAACGAACGTTGGGAGACTAACAAGCAACACACCGACTCTCCTCAGGCGTAGTCTTTCGCAGCTTCCGAGCGCATCAAGCGACAGCAAAAATAAAAAAAAGCCCAGCAATCTCCCCAACATGATTTCGGAAGCAAACCATAGGATAAGCACAAGAGGCAACATCCTCTATCTACCATTACCTCTCATGGCAACGCCCAACCACTCGCTGCCTGGCCGGGCTGAACATGAGTGCCTTTCGTTCTCTAGTGGAGTGGGTCCGCAGTAGCATACTACTTGACTCCATTATCTAGCTCGAGCTAGCCTGGGGTAAGCACTGCCCCTTCTTTTGTTTGTATTGCTAATATAAGTAGCAGACTGGCCGTATGTTATCTAAAGATTTATGATACGAGACGCGGTATAAAGTAGTTTAGTCTATTCCATTTACCGATTCTAAGTAATACGAGGCTCTATTGTCAGAGATATAGGAGAAGGTTTTAAGGGGTTTCGACTAGCGGTTGTTCTCCTAGGAAGCATAGGACAGTTTAGAAGCAAAGCGACGCGCAAAGCAAGCCGAAGCCAATGCAAGGCAGGATAAGGTTGACTGATTGGCTAAGGCTATGTATGTGTCACGTAACAGGGATATGAATCGCAATCCACAAAGTGCCCGTCAGGTGCTGTATCACGTAAATATCACTTACATCCTGTATATAGACTTTTCTCTTTTGTCTATTTCCACTTCGATGGGTTAAGCTACTTTACCACACTCCGTATGCCCATTGCTGTGTGCCATAACTCATGACACTATGCGTTCTACCGAGGAGGCTCACCACGACGCCGTCGACTTTCTATATAGCGTTTTGCTAGCGCGGCTCGCCAGGCCTGGGTTCAGACGCCTACTGAGTGGCAAAGACCGGCGAAGGACCGCACAATGAAAAATTGGTCCTTGAGGCATCCGCTGCATGGCCGGGGTAGCTGGAAAAATCGGCGCTGTGTCGCGGTGGTAGTCTTCAGCTTCGACCCTGAACATTCAAGCTCCCATTGGATGTATGTAGTACACTGACAAAAACGGATTAATTCGCAGCACACTTCGAGCCTTTTGACATTACCCACACAGGATGATTAAGATTGGACTTCACTGTGTACAGGCCACCACACTCAAAGGATGTTGAAATTTGCACCAGCCGTTAGAAACACGGTTGCTTGAAGCAAAGCCGGATCCCTAGTTCCCATAGGGCTTTCCGCCTATCTCTCCCGAAGACCAAGTTCGCGGAAGTAGGTGGGGCTGACTCAAGCAATACGTCAAAGTGGTTCCATCTCTCTACACCATCCCCAGGGAGCCAAAGCTAGCCCAGGTACCTAATTGGGCGTGACATTTCTGTTCCAGAACGATTCGTTGCCACCGAGTTGAAATTTGAGCTAAGAGAGCACGTAGTAGTTGACTAGACGGGATGTGGTAAGACCACGCACTAGCTCAAGTAACAGGCGTAGACTCTGGCCTTTGTATTCGAGCGCTTGACATCCTGTCATGTTTTCAATGAAAAGGGACCAGGGACAAGTCGAGAACTCGACGTCATTGGTCGAGTGTCGACGCTAGGTTTCCCACCAAAAGAGAGGTCATAAAAGGGAAAGTTATGGCAGTGCCATGCGTCGAGTTACGTGAGGAGACCGTGAAATATCATTTGCGGATACTTGTCCTTCTTTATGGAACTCCCTGCGTTGTAGGCATTGCCATTGACTAAGAGCAAACCAAAGATAGGCAGAAGGGCTTATCATAATCGCTACTATCATTAAAAAGTTGAAGGGCATAAGAAATTAGCGACCCCTTTCAGACTTACATTTTGATATGGTAGCAGACATTAAATGCTTGTTCTTCTTGACACGAGGTATGGGCGTTTGTGGCGTTGCTGGGATTTGGCTGAACGGAACACATAGATTCAGCTCAGGATGGTTTCCACGGAAAGGGGGATGCATCGATAGCTCAGCGTGGCTGCAGGCCTTAACCCTATAAGGTCCATTACCCCAGGCGTGACAAGCTCCATATGTGACTAGTGAAATCGCTTATACGAGAAAAAGGCTGAAGGGAAGCATGGCTATCGACTCGAGCTAAGATTCTCAAACAGGTGGCGCCGAATATCCCAACTGCAAGTATCAGGGAGGTCCATCCCCACGATTTCTTTGGCATCGATCCAGGTTGTTTCTTACCGATATTGATGGCCTTTGGCTGGTACAAGATCCCTGTATCAAAACTCTGCTTTCAAGACCATCCTCCAAATCCTGTCAGCGCTACAGAACTAAAGTTCAAGTCGCCCTCATTAGGGTACCGGTGAAGATACATGTATCCAAGGCAGAAGAGCAAGGTACGGCCTTCTGATTCGACCGTCTGCATAGCCTGACAGGGGATCCTAAGCAATGATTGTTCTACGGAGTGGCTGTAGAATCCATTTAACCAATTACTGTATTTGCCAAGTTCTGCTGAAAATCGCGAAGGAAACTTGGCGTACACGGCGCGGTATGCGCTGAGCCGTGTCGGTGGGTTAGCTTGTACTAAGTTAGCGCAAACTTACCACGACAGAGGCTAGGAATCAACCAAAGAGACTTGCCCCTGGGGAAGATCAGGGGATAGTCTGGGGAAATGGTCGGATAGCCTAGGATGAAGCCCGAAACCCAACTTTCACCAGCTTGAAGTGGAGCCATGAACACGAGCTGTGGTTTCATACAAAATCTTATCTGACCGACAGCACGATCGAAGATGCAACATCCAATGCTCACTTTCCAACCAACTTTGTTTTACTATCCCAGGCGCTTTGGAACTTTGTCAACATGTTTGGTTCAGTTGACAATACCAGCAAAGATGAGGTCGTTCTGATATCCATAACCCCCAAGGCAACTGCCTCGCACCAAGAACCATCTATCGCGGACACGAACCCCTTGGACGGAGAGGAACTCGAACGTCAAAGATCAAATGTTCACAATAACACAATCAATAGTGCGCTATGGCTTCCTCGTGCTTCAACAAGTTCGGACGGCACGGGTGCGCGCATCCATCGTGGTCTCGCCGCCGAGAAGGACATAAGTCTATTCAGAAGTTTCCGTCACTTTCCCAAAGCCATCATCTGGTCACTGCTCCTGTTTCTGACAGTCGTAATGGAGGCCTACGATAAGTCGCTTATTTCCGGATTCATTGCGTTTCCTTCGTTCAGACGCAAATATGGCGAACCAAGACTGCCGGGCGCCAACTCCATACAGGACAAAGACTATGAGATCTCGCCATTGTGGCAGATGGGAATTCAGAATGCTGCAGTAACTTGCGAGATCATTGGGCTCCTTGCCCATGGGTACATCACTTATGCTATCGGGTATCGCAAAATGATGATGATTGCTCTTGGATGGTTGTGCCTAGCCATTTCCCCAGCTTTCTTTGCTCAGAACATCGCTGTACTACTTTCTTCCCAAGCCCTTTGTGGTGAGTAAGCGTCTTGGGTGTATTTCTTGGTTACTCAGACATGCTTTGGTCTTTCAGCTTACAACTCCAACATCAGGCCTATCATGGGGAGTCATCCAGACCTTGGGGGCGACTTACGCTGCTGAGATTGTGCCTTCAGCTGTACGAGCCGTCGTTCTCAGCAATGTGAATATGTGTTGGCTCATTGGCCAGCTACTGGGCACTGGTATTCTGAGATCACTCATCGACAACACATCCCAATGGTCATACCGGTTACCATTTGCGCTACAATGGGCTTGGGCGCTTCCATTGCTCTTTGTCGTTTACTTTGCCCCGGAAAGTCCTTGTAAGAGACATCTATCGTAGAGTCACTGTAGGGGCATCGACGTATATAAAGAGAACGGTTGTTTATTAGAAATAAGAAATAGGCTCGAAGCTCGCTCTAATATAGAGGGTATAAGCAAAGTAGGCCTTAGTAATTATATAACCGAGGTTACGTAACGTATAATAAGGCTATAAATAGTTAAAGTTATTATAATATAACCCCCTAAACGAATATACGTTTAAAAAAAGCGTACTTAATTACCCGTATTATTATAAAAAGGTCTACTAAAAGCGGAAAACTAAATACTAATATATAAGAATCTATTTATAAAAGGAATTATAAAGTAAATTAGTCTATATATAGAGTTATAAATAAGGGGTAAATTAGTTATAAATTAACCTTTGTATTCGTTACTATAGGTAATCTTAAGGCTATATTATTAATAGAAGGTATAACTAAGAAACGGCCTTTTATTAGCTAAATAATTAACCTACGGGTTAAGGGTAGTAGATATATAAATATTTTACTACTACCTATAATACCGACTTTTTTTCCCTCTTTAACCTATACTTATATTACTATTATACGTATATACTTTTACTTTTTACCTCTATACCCGCGTTCTTATACGTACGTATTATTAAAAAAAGGATTTTAATTAACGGTATTATTTTATTTAGATATTATTAAAACGATTAGTTAAAAACTACGCTCGTATTATTATAATATAAGAAGCTAAGAAGTATAAGTACGAGGCTATAGCTTTAAAAGAAAGTAGTAGCTCCCCTAGCCCCTCTTATAAACCCGAGATAAGTAAGTAATATTCCCTTATTTTATACTTTAGTTATAATATAACCTCGTTTATTTAATATTAATTTAACTACTTTATTTAATAAGTAACGGCCTTATAATTAAACGAGTTATTTAGGAGGGTAATAAAAATAAGGAGGGTTTATAGCCCCCTCTCTTACTCCTTTTTAAAAGTTAAAAAAAAGTCCTCGTTTTTTAAAAAGATAGCGTAAATAAGGAGGGTTTATAGCCCCCTTTTTTATTTCTTTTTAAATAAAAAGGAGAAAAAGATAACGACTTTTTTTAAAAAGACTAGAGAAGTAAAATAAGTTTAGAGCCCCCTCCCTTACCTCCCCCTAAAAGGTATAGAGAGGTTAATTATACGTATAATACCTTTTTATTTATTATTATTTATAAAACTAATTCTTAGTAACGGACCCTCTTAGTATTATCCCTAGTACTAAGGTTTAATACGAGCTAATACTTTTACTCCTATTTAGTTTTAAATACTTTAAGTATATTAAGAGCGCCCTTAGTAGCCGTTCGGATAGTATATATTTCTTAAGTTCGCGTATTAATAATAAATATAAACGCTACTAAACTTATAAAAAGTTAAGTTATGCTCCTATTTTTAAAGGGTATATACGGTTCTTAAGTATAAAGTTCTTATACTTTAAGTAAGAAATAATAAGAAAGTCGGTAGTAGTTATAGCTATTAATATAGAACTACTTATATTTTATAAAGTATATTCTAAGCTATTCTCGTTTTATTTATTATTTATAATCCGTTATATAGTCCCTAACTCGTATAATAACGGCGTTATATAAGGCCCTTAAGTATAATAGTCTTTTAAATAAAAGTAAAAATAAGGGGGTTTATATAAATAAGGCCTTAATAAGAGAGGCGTTTATAAATACTCTTTTTATATTAGAAGCGTTATTAAAAGAACTTATTAAGGACGTAATAATATCGGCTACTTTATTTATAAAAGTAAATAGTATTTAAATTAGAATTAATACTCTTATTAATTTATATATCCCTCTAAATATATAGCCCGTATTTAAGTCCTTTTTAAATAAATATGCGCTTATTTTTTTAAGTAAATAGCCTCTTCTTAAGCGACCTAACGGGGTTATTAAAGCGACTTTATACTCCTTAGCTATAAGCTACGTTTTTTAATTAAAAACCGGGCCCCCTAGGCTATTTTATTACTTTTTAAACATCCCCTCGTTTAGTATAATTATCTCTCGTATATTTTTTATATTTAAGAGCGATACGAAGTACTTAAACTTTATTTTAAAAAGGTTTTTTATAAGACCGTTAGTTAGTATTTTATTTATTAGTATATAAACTACTTAGAATAAGCCTCTTAAGTACTCTTATTATAGCTATATATTTTAAATATTAATATAGTATAAGCGAGTTAAAATACGTTCCCCTTCCTTTATTACGAGTCTAATTATTTAATAATTATTATAGTATACTTTTTATATATTACTTAGTTTAAGTAAAATATCTTTAAAAAGGCGTTTAAAAATAAGTATATCCTTAGCTATATATTCTAGGCTTAGTAATTCGGCCTTTATAATTAATATAATTATTATATTTTAACGAGCTACTTTTTACTAAACGAGGCTATTAAAAAGGGAGATTATAAAACTTTATAAGGATCTTTAGGTCTCTTTATTATTTATAAACGAGGCGTTACTTATAATTAATAATACTTAACTACCCCCCGAGATCCTAAAGTATATTACTAAGTATTATATATAAAAAAGGTATTATATAACTTAATTTATAATAAAATAATATTAACGAGATAGGTTCGTTAGGAACTAAGAGAGTAGAGCGTATATAAAAGCGACGTCTAGCTAAATTATAATTATTATATATAATATTAAACTAACCTTCTTTTAGAAAGACTTAGTTTTGCTTAAGGATATAATCCCTAGGTTTTTTTTAATTAGGACCGTTAATAATAAGGTCGTAAGGGCGGTAGAGTTAGTAAGATTAAATTTCTTAACTACCCTCTTAAGATATTAATTATAAACTAAGTAGATCTTTTTATTTAATTAATTATAAACGACTTTTATTTTAAAATATTATAAAATTAGCCCCTAGTTTTTTATTTTATACTTCTTTTTAAGTCCCTTAGTTACTTAATTAGCCTCGTAAATATAGTTTTTATAATAAAGAATAAGGATATTATTTATATAAAAAAGAACTAAGACCTTTTTAATAAAGTTTTAAAATAGGTACGGGTCCTCGCTTATAGGTAAGAAACCTAGATTTTTAAGAGTTAATACTAGCTCTTTATACTATAATAGTAAAGCGTTATAGGCGCTATATAAGGCCCGCTCGAGTTCTATATATATTCTTAACTTATAAAAGCTATTTAAAAGCTCGTAAATAATAAGGGGGTTACTTAGCTTCTTAATTATATTTAAAAAGGCGTTTATAATATTATATTAATAAACTTCTAAATTAAATTAAGTAATAATAGCTATAGCTACCCTAAACGTCTTAATAACTAGCGTTATTACGTAGGTCTTTTCTAAAGGGTATCGTTCTTAAAGGTCCCCCCTAACGCAGATTCTTACTTTATAGTAATTAAAGTAATTATTATTATTAAGTTTATAATTAAATACCTATTTAAGGGGTATTAGCTTAGAAGTAACCGACGCCTTATTAACTACTTTTTAAGTATTTATTTCTTTTAGTTTTTAGATTTTTAACTATACTACTTTTATAAATTAACTCTTTAGAGGTTCTAGTATTTTAAAAACATCCTTTTACTTTCTTAGAGGGGTAATTAATTAATCTGCGTAGATTTAGTTAAATTAGACCGCGGTTAGTAAAACGTATTTCGTTTTACTAATTATAATATAAACGTAGTAATATAGTATTTAATACCCCTAAGTTACCTCGTTAACTACTTTTTATTAATTAAGTATATATATATTAAAAAAAGAGTCTTAGTTTTTTTTTATTTAAGTATAAAAAGAGTATTACTTAAATTACTCTCGTTAACTTAGGTCTTAGATAAATACTTCTAGAGATTAGTTTCTTAACCTCTAGTTTTATTTAGTATACTTATCCTCTTCTTAGCCGTATATACTAACTATATTAAAGTTACTAACTAAGTTATTTATTACTCTTATTTCTTAGTATAGGCTCGCTTATTAAAGGGGTTTATTAAGGTCTAGTTAAATAAAAAGATCTTTTTTATAAGAGCTTTAAAAAATCTTTATTTTTATTTATATATATATTATATTTTTAATTTTTTTTATAAGAGGATTAACTTCCCCTACGGCCTCGCTTATTAATTTAATTAGCTAAGTAAAGTTCGTTTTTAACTCTAAATTCTTAAAGTCTAGGGTTAGTTTAGGAATAAGTAGCTACTTACCTCGTTTATTTAAAAATAAACTAAGCTTATTTACGGCCTTATTTACTTTTTATAAAGTAAGTATAAGTAGTAATAACTACTCTTTATTATTAATTAATATAGCCTTTTTTTTATTTATAATTCTAAGTAATTAAAACTTAGGTTCGATTATTATAAGTAGCTATTAGATCTTATTTACTATAGCCCTTAATTTAAATAAACGAATTACGGTTTTAATATTATTTTTTAAATAAAAAGCTATTTTATTAAACGTTATATTTTAAGTAATAATAACTTCTAAAAGCGAGGGGATCTAGATCCTATATAAGTTATAAGCGTTCGTTATATAACTTACGAAGTACTTAATATATCCCCTCTACTCTACTTTAAAACGTTTTTTATCGATTCTTTTTTTATAATCCCTCTTAAGAGGGTATACTCTATAACTATATACGTATATCTACCCCTAATAGGGACGTAAATTATAAATAAGTTTTAGTATATTTATTAGTTATTATTATTTAAAATAATAAGCGAACTAGATTTCTTTAGTTTAAATTAGTAATAGTTAGTTAGTACGTTACTTAGGGCTAATATTATATAAATAAGCTATAGCTAATATAGCTTTTACTTAGAGTTTATTTAATAAGCTAGCTATTAATATTATATTAATTACTTTACTAATAATTTCCTAACTAGCTCGTTCCCCTCCTCCGTTCGGTTTTTTTATATATAAAAAAGTAGTCTTTAGGTCTATTCTTAGCTCCCGTACCTATATTTAAAAACGAGTTTTGTTATTAATTATAATTATTATATATTCTATATTTTATTAAATTTTATAAATAGCTACGCCTTTTTACGTACGTACTTATTATTTAAAAAAGTATAAGACTTTAAATACTATATTATAGGTTTTTATAACTTATAAAAAGATAAAAATCTTACTTAAATATTTATTTTTAATTAGTATTAGCCACTTACTTTGTTTATAAGCTAGTAGGTAGTTAAAGAGGTCTTATAAGATCTTATAATAGGGTCGGGTTATTCTTTATTCTAAGGTATATTATAAAATAACTTATTCTATATAAGTAGTTATATAGTATTAATATTCTAAATAGCTTAGTCCTTTAATCCTTACCCCCCGAGTAGCTAGGATAAGCTTTTTAAGTATTATTAATACGAGATATTTAGATTTAAAGTACTAGAACTAGGCTATATTTAATTAGTCGTTCCTTAACTAATATAAGGAACGTAGGTACTATATATTACGTATTAGAATTATATTAACGAGCGAAGACTAATTTCTAAGCGGAGAATAGGATAAATAGGGCTTATATTTTAAAAAAACTAAATTAACCTTCCTTTTAAACTACTTAATAATAACGTTTCTAAATTTACTACCGAACTAAAAGGTATAATTAAAACCTAAGTACTAAATACTCGTTTTTTAAAAAAGAGCTTTTAATATAACGTTTATATAAAAGTTCTTAATAAAACTAATATTATAAAGGGTAAGGTACTCTATTTTAGGCCCCTTTAGTCCTATAAGGATATTCTATATAATCCTCGTTCTCTTAGTAATAATAAGATAGAATACCGTTTTAGAGTCTATATTCTCTAAACTATCGCTCTATTAAATAAAATCTAGCTCTAAAAGTAATTAGTTATTAATAAAATAAACGGTATTATAGTTATTTATAATTATATTTTTAAAAAAGAGGTATAGGTTAGTAAAGGGGATAGAGAAGATAATAAGATTATTATTCTTATTACCCTCTATACTTAGCTTAGGGAGTAGACTAATATTAATAATTATAATTATAATATTTAAAAAGTAGGTCCCCTTAGAGTTCTTTTTATTACTTAGCTTATTAGTTTTAATTATCTTTCCGAAGTAACCTTAGTTATTATTACTCTATTTAAGAGGGGGTTTTATATAAATCTAGCCTTTTTAAGCGAGGTTAGTACAGAGGTTTATATACTTTTCTTAGTTTAAGTAGGAAATTATTTTTTAAGCTTCGTCGCTACTTAGCTAAATATATTCTAACTTTGTCTTATTTATTAAAATAAGCTCTACTTTTATATAATTTATTAGCTTTTAATAATAAGACCCCTTATAGGGGTAGTTAGTTAACGAGTTAAAAGTCGCTTTATTCTACTTAAGGGAATCTAAGCGACTTATTAATATTATAAATACTATAAGGGTTTATCTATAACTTTTATTATATACTACCTCTTTATATAATAAGTTATTAAATATTTTAATATAATACCCTATATTAGGGATTACTTCTCCTCTTTATTCTAGTTTAATAATATTAATAAGCTCTTAATTAGACTAGTTTAGGGTAAAATAACGTACGGTTATATAAAAAAAGGCTTTTAAAATAAGGGTACCCTGGATTTTAAGTAGCTTAAGCTACGTTACTTAATAATAAGCTAAGAAAAAATCTTTAATCTAGGTTAATAAGTTAATACTAAAGTTCGCCCTATTTATAACTATATTAAATTCTTTTTTTATAATTATAAATAAACTAGAGTTACTTAGTACGTACTTTTACTTAAGAACCCTAATTATAGCATAAAGGGAGTAGTTTAAAAAATTAATAAGTTCTTTTTTTACGTTCTTTAAGATTTCTTAAGTAATTATAAGGGAGATTTAGTAATTTATTAATTCGTACGATCTCTCTTTTTAAAAATAAAAAATCGTTTTAAATATAGTTTACTAAATAAAAGAGGTATATTCTTTAATAAAACGTATTTAATTCGTTATTATAGTTTTTAACTTTATTAGAGTAACTAGTTACTTAATTCGTTTATTTTTACTAAAGAGTTCGTTTATAATCTCGTTTTCTAACTCCTATTTAGTTTATTATTAAGTAAACTTATTAAGTTTTTATTAGTATTTAGTTAAAGCCGCTTTATATACTTAGTTTTAAATAGTATTTTATATTTTAACGTACTCCTTAATTAAAAGAATAGACTTAGTAAAGCGTAACGGATTTAATAAAGAAGTATAGTTATTTAAGTTTAGTAAGTCCTAAACGTCTTTTAACTAGGCTTTAACTTATAGAGCGAGGTATTATTTTAACTAGTTTTATTAGTAATTAAGCTTTTACTTAGGAGTATTAGTAGTCTTTTTAAAAAATATTAATTTATTTAAGATTAAGCTTAATAACCGTAATAAGGGTTAAATAATATTATAAGAAAGGATATAATAAATTATAATCCTTAAGAAATAACTTTTTAATAAAAGTATAGGGGTCTAAGTTAAAGCTAGGCTTATAACTATTATAGAGTTACTATAGGGGTATTAACGTATATAAAGAGAACGGTTATTTATTAAAAATAAGAAATAGGCTCGAAGCTCGCTTTAATATAAAGGGTATAAGTAAAGTGGGCCTCGGTAATTATGTAACCGAGGTCACGTAACGTACGGTAAGGCCATGGATGGTTGAAGCTATCACGACAATATCCAAATAGGTTTAAACAAGTTTGGCTATTTATTGACTACTTGTGACCAGGGTGGCTAGTCCGACACGAAAGACTCTCAGAAGCACGACAGTCGCTGCAAAGACTCACAAGCGGCAAGAACCTCAATATCGACGATACGCTCGCTGTTATGCAGCATGTTAACGCGACAGAGAAAAAATTGGGCTATGGTGGCGCGAGCTTCTTTGATTTGTTCAAAGGTTCGAACCGACGCAGGACTGAAGTTTGCTGCATGACGTGGTCCTGTCAAGCCTTGTGCGGCGCCACCCTGACTGGATATGCTCCTTATTTTCTGGAACAAGCTGGCTTCGAATCCTCCAAATCATTCAGTCTCGCCACAGGAATGTATGGTCTCGGCATCATTGGCGGTATGATATCCTGGATGTTGCTATCACTGATTGGCCGGCGTAGGCTTTACCTTGCTGGGTTGATAGCGGCAGTCATCATCCTTACCATTGGTGGTATCCTATCGATTGTTCTGGACGGCCATCCTTCAATGAATTGGGCCCTCGGCTCTCTTATCATTTTGATGACCTTTACTTACAACATGACCATCGGTCCAGCTTGTTATGTTATCGTGGCAGAAATTCCATCAACACGTCTAAGAGTCAAGACCGTTGCCCTGGCGAGGGTAGTCTACAATGTCTTCACCATCATCAACAACGTTATTGCGCCACAACTTCTGAACCCAACCGCTTGGAACCTGGCTGGTAAATCTTGTCTGGTTTACGCGATCACGGCTCTCTTGTGTCTTATTTGGTGCTATTTTCGACTACCTGAGACAAAGAAGCTGTCGTATCTTGAGCTAGACTTACTTTTTGACAAAGGGGCTCCTACGGCCAAGTTCAAAGAATTGCAGGACAGACTCGCTAATACTGCGTACATATCAGTATCGAGGGCAGAACGAATTAGAAATGCTTGGCATGGTTGGCTTGCATATTCATAGCCTTTCTTTGCATCTAAGTGGCAAAGTAGCTACATTACGGCTCCCCATGAAGCCTTGGTCTATCCTTCATCCATACCCAGTCGAACATATAATGCCCTTCTTGTTCCCCTCTAATCCACATTGATTTTATTATTCACACATTTCTCTGAGGACGTCACTTATCGTCAATGTTGGAACAATGCCTTTTTGTGTCTCTTTTCTTCTTTTTCCCCTTTTGGCCTTTTCTTCTTCTTGTTCAATTGAACACGCATAGATCTGATAGTTACATATTTTACTTTACTTCAGCCGGTCTATACATGATCCCGAAACCGTAGATATACAGCACGATTTGGCCGACTTGAACTCTCGAAGTAGGTCGTGCATAGGCTAGAGCGCGAGTCTATCACCAACTGTACACTTACCAATATCAAGTCTAATAATGCACTTCGGATATACGCATCTCCGTCTTCCATTCCTTCCCATACGACACGGTCATCAACGCATTATCAAGAACATCTCGAACAGCTCACACATCTGTTATATACTTCCCACTCAACCGTATTTACACCAGATATACGCAATTATGGCTGGAATGATCCAACGGCCTAAAGAATTCACCTACGTCGACGCTACTAGAATTACAAGCAACTGATTCTTCTAGTAGGACAGAATTCACGAAATCCAGCTCATAATCATCCTCACACATTCCTGCGGGCACGATCTCGCCGAACAATAGCCCTCTAATTTCGGGTTTCCAGCACCAGTTTCGTGGCATGTCATCTTTCTAACTCAGTACAGTGCCTGTTGACCCTGTTGACGAAGAGCACCAGAGCGGAGCATCACAGCAAAGGAGCAAGATCTTTGAAGCAACACATGAATGAAGCCTTGAGCAACCACAGATGCTAAAAAGTATGGGCGGCAGTCACAGAAAGTTGAAAAGCATGCCGTCCGCCCACTTGTCGGCTGGCTTACAGGTATTTTGCTGGCCATGTCGAGATATCGTGCAAATCTGCAGCCAAGGCAACTAACCCAAAGCACCAACGTGTAGGTGTCAACCCAGTAGAATCACTTCTCAAGCCTTCTGGGGTGCTAATCCCGACGAGCGGGCTCGGAACTCCTCGACTACGTAACGACCCGACGGGCCGGTACCGTATCCGGGAGGGGCACTGAGGGCATGGCGCATGCATCGTCCCCAAGACCGGGAGTCAATTATGGGGCACACAAAATCCGGAGGCCCGGCCCTTGTGGGACAGGACCGGCGTCCAGCCCGTCAAACGTCCACCGGTGCCGATCGGTCTTCCGAAACGATGTGCCATAAGTGCGAGAGCTAGGCTTCAGTATACTATTCCGATTCATCTCGCTCTTCTTCGTAACGAAATTGCAATGCGACAATGTCCAACGGAGCCATCCGTCACTAGTAGCTAACTGCCGGGAATAATGTTCCGTATCGGCAGTGCTCCGCGGGATCGAATAAAGTAAGTAATGAGATTGACACCTACATTGTCTCCCTGGCAATAAGAAGAGTCTAGTCGGCAAGACTCCGATGCTAAGACACCTTGCACAGAGAAGATGGACGGCGTTGAGGGCGTTGTTGAGGCAGCGGCGGCCGAATCACGACACTGGACCCCGCGATGGCGACACACCCCACGCCAAGGGGTAGCGAATCATCAGCGCTTCGCAGCACATCATCAAGCATCGGACCCCGTTGTAACCCACACGACTCCCAGAGTGTTATCTGGGCAGTTCTCCAGTATCCGTGAGATTGTGGCCAACTTGAAACCTCCCTTAGCGTAGCGCGATGGCCAGTTTATCAGGAAGCGAGATACATAAATCAGGTACGGGATCCCCCAAAATTAGAAGACGTTGTGGTTTTGAAAGTTGCGGCTGCTCAATTCACCATCTGTTGAGCTGCTCTCTGTCTTTCCGTTGTAAGTGACTAACCCTACGGATTCACTAGAGCTCTCACCTCTGCTCGGCATGGGGTCAGAGCAGGAATACGCGTCCGCGTCTCCCAAGGGAGTAACGGTGGACGAGTTTTCTTCAGACGGACAAAACTCTGCAGTACTCGAGAAGAAGAAAGCGCCATGGTGGTCTTATATCTGGGACTACGAGCCGGGCCGATCGCAGGAGGAGCGCGTATTCATCCAGAAGCTCGACGTCTTCCTGATAACGATGCTGAGCTTCGGCTACTTTATCAAAAACCTCGACCAGACGAACATCAGCAATGCTTTCGTCAGCGGCATGAAGGAAGATCTCGCAATGAACGGGAACGAGATCAATCTCATCGACACAGCGTGGACCGTCGGCTACGTCGTGGGCCAGATCCCCTCGCAGATCGTTCTCACAAAAGTCCGCCCGTCCATCTGGGTGCCTTCCTGTGAGCTTCTCTGGACAGTTCTGACGTTCTGTCTGGCGGCAGCAAAGACCTCAAACCACGTCATTGCAATCCGCTTCTTCGTGGGTTTGGCAGAGTCAATCTTTTATCCGGCCGCTCACACAATCCTGGGCTCCTGGTATAAGCCCTCCGAGCTCGGCAAGCGAGCCTGCATCTTCCACGCCTCTTCGGCTGCGGCGAGCATGTTCTCGGGCTATTTGCAAGCTGGCGTCTATAAGGGACTCAACGGCGTCCATGGCTTAGCAGGTTGGAAGTGGCTATTTGTAAGCACCCCCTCGATCCCATATGGCGTGCTTTGGTGGAGACGACTCCTGCGAAACCGCGTGCTGACTCGGCCTCCGACTTACAGATCATGGATGGAATCATCAGTCTGCCAATTTGCATTGCTGGATACTTTTTCCTGCCCGATCTCCCGGAGAATACACGAGCATTCTACTTGACTGAGAATGTGAGTGAAACCAACTTCACTAATTTTGAGGGACCGCAGTTATTAACAATCACCTAGGACCGTGAACTTGCCCGCAGGCGGATGGAGAGTGTCGGACGTGCTCCGCGAACCAAATTGGGCCGTTCTGCTTTCAAGCGAATCTTTGGTCGCTGGCACGTCTACTTTCTGACCATTCTGTACATCATCTTCATCAATATTGGGCCTTCCAGCAGTGTGAATCCCTTCTCTCTCTGGCTCAAATCCAAGGGCGAGTCTGTGGAGAAGATTGTAAGTTGACTTTGCTCATGGTTGGTCTATGGTATCACGTAGCTAACATAGGTATCAGAATATCATTCCAACGGCGGCTTCAGCTATTCAACTGGTCCTTACGGTGTCATTCGCCATCCTCTCCGACGCGATCCGCCATCGTGCCAGCGTCATGTCGATATCCACCTTCCTCGGTGGTTTCGCTGCCTTGATCCTCGCCATCTGGAATGTACCAGACGGGTTGAAGTGGTTTGCGTTCCTTCTCCAGCGCGCTTCCGTACCGTACGGACCACTCAGCATGAGCTGGACGAACGAGATTTGCGGCGCCGATGCCGAGGAGCGTGCAATTGTCATAGGAATCATGAACTCGCTGGGATATGCCTTTAATGCCTGGGTTCCGATCCTGACGTACCCTCAAGTTGATTCGCCCAGATTCAAGAAGGGCTTCATTTTCTCGACTATTGCTTTCGGTGCCCAAGCACTGATCACCGCTACGGTGGCCTTCTTGTACAAGCGAGACAAGAAGAAGGAGGGAATCACCAAGAGAGACGAAGAAGGTGTCACGGCGCCGGCCTCAGTTCCTAACGCCGAATAGACTTTTGATCTCTATGGGCCGATAATAGATTGGAAGCATACCACCTGCACCTTCAGCTTAATCTTTGTTCCGATGGACATTGGTCTCTTCTAGTCTCATTGAGATAAAGGTACTTGGCTCACCAGTACCGACATTTCTTATATCACATGCACTTAGCAAGCATCTTTAGACATTTGAGTTTGAGCGTTTTAATCGGCATCTAACTTACTAAGGCGTCTTAATAGAATATCTTAGACACTTCAAGTCTTCTCAAAAGCCCATTCTGAGCACCCAGATTCTTGCTAGACATAATTGGTGTGACGGGCCAAGGACTTTTAGATTGGATCATCGGACATTCTCATACCATATTGTGACGAAATTTAACTCCCAAGTCAAAGTAGTTTTAGTCGAAAGTGCGTATCACCATGTTTCCTGAGGTGCTCTCGGGTCATACATGCACGATACATATCAACACTTCATAATGAATATGTGTTGAAATTAAGAGGTTTGGTATTGCCTCTTCATCTGAAGAGAATCATTGCCGGCGCAATGTTTCACTGATGAACAAAGCTTGCCGTCTTGATCTGCTTCTCTTATACTTATCTCTTTATATACTCGCAACAGTAACAGCAGAGTTTGCAGCCAAAATTTACACCCCGGGTTTTGTGTACTGCAGCTTGCGTCTGTAGCACATGTTTTCTACCCCCTGAACTATCTGCTGGGTTCTCATATCAAAGGTTCAGGTGAAACGAAAGCAATTCATAGCGTAGGTACCTGATGTGATTCATTCAAACGCGGCTGCAATTGACAATCACCTTGTTTCATCAGTATCACACCTTTCTCATGACTTCAACGTCCAGATTGAACCTTTTTGCACATACCACAATGCTCTATTGAATAGTGCAATGATTTTGCAATAAATTCTCCAAGACTCACGATTTCCAGGGCTTGAGTGGCTACGCCTTTCACCTGGGTAGGGTTACAGCCTCTGCAAGAGCTTCCCAGACATGCCTCGCGAACAGTGCATAGGATACGGGACAGAATGATTGCGATGTCTATCATAGGGCTAGGCAAAAGTCATATAGAAGTAGAACACTTTGAATTCTCGAAACTCTGTGTTCAATCTAGACCCAGTTGGGAACACTCGGGATATCATTGTCTTGCATGAGTCCGCTCGTTTGTCTCTTATCATGATGTCACCATCTTATATATGAGACTCGACATTCAAGGGGCTTGTCATCTCACTCAACTTGCTATTGAACAGAGATGACTACCTTAGTTGGGAGGTACCGACTGCCCTCGAATTAGTTAACTTTGTGATGTAATCTTCTTCACGTGTAGCATTGACTGTCCCTTGATAGGCCTCAATCTCCTGGATGGCAATTAAGCCGCCTTTGAGTCAAGGCTAGGGAAGACTGGCAAATGAAACTAGGTTTCCTTTCGGAAAGTTTAGTTTGTTTTTCTTGTGAACGCCACCTCATCAAATTTGCTTAAGGCTTTAATCATTCGCGAGACAAGTCCCGACAAACCTGTTTCGTAGCTCACCTTCTCTTTGCACAAAACTACGGTGCCAATTCAGGGTTCTATTGCCTTTTGTACTCAACGTTTGTCATTCACTTATACTTCAAGTTAGATTGTTGCCTAAGTTAGTAAGCAAGTGAATATCCCAGACGGCTTTTTGAACTCGATGCGTGAGCCTCTGTGGCTCAGCATATTTGGTAGTAGGTTTAGCCGAGACTTGGCTTAGGTTGGTTGAGATCCATCTACCCCATGCTAAATCCGGGAGCCAATCAAGAACGTGATATGCCGCTCCTGAGCACTGTGTTAAGCCATTCTCCGCCGTCATCGCCAACTCATCAGCCACGCCGAGATGACAAAAAAGAATCACATCAGTCCACGGTAGGGGCAACACTGTCCGGAGTCTCCGAATCTTGAATATGACGAGTTCAATACTATCGGGTTACCCCTTTGTCCAGTTGTTAGCAATTTGTTGGATGTCTCGCTTCGAAGCTGTGTGAGAACGCATACCAGACTCCAATTATCTATCGGCCATCGATGCTGCATTCTGAAGGCTCGCCCCGTTACCCCATTGGTACTCCACCCAACCTCGACGCGCTTGGGTCCGGTGGCAAAGCCAAGATCATCAAAATATCTCAAGGTACATATGAAAATCAACGGTCGATCGGATGATGGGAGTGACGAAGAAGCCACCTGCCGCATCGTGACTGGCGAAGGGGGCCCGGGATGGTGTGTTTTCGACCCTTGCATGTCAGATGTCGCGGAGTGCGCTGGGGCTCCTCACAACCAACCGCTCCCACCTTCCCCCACAAACGCTCATCGAACTCCATAAAATTCACTCGTTCAAATTGGACCGATCACCAGGATGTTGGAAGAATGGCCGGTTAATTTGCTGGCTGCACAGTCTAGTCCTCTAGGTCGCAACGTTTTCTGGGGTCACTCCAGGGTCCCGGTCGTAGCGCTGGTGGTGGGTGCGTGAACCCGGTATCATTCGGCATTTTGCCGTTGGTCATGGGCGTGCGGCTCGTCTCCAAATCTGTCGAGAGTCTCCTGGTAGCTCCTCGCATCTTTTCCCCTCATGGAGCTGGGGTAAATTGGGGAACCATGTCTGCCCATGGTGTGGCTCGTTGAAATACCATCGCCTCTGCTGCTCTGTTATCATGGTCTGTTATCGCTTGCTTTTCCAGCTGCAAGTTCCTGCTGCGACCTATTACCGGCATTCGATACAACTTCAGTGTGACGGGAAGGTTATTTAGCCTCCGTCTTGCTGTATTCAAGATTGTCCCTTGAATCCTTCCGCAGAGCTTTCGCTCTACTAGCATCATGCTCGTCACTCAACCCATTCGTCCACGGCCGATCAAGACTCGGTCAAGAGCAGGTTCGTACGATGCTTCTATCACGACAGCTTCGGATCCAGAATTTCTGACATGGACATCGTTGTTATGACAGGGTGCAAATACTGGTGAGTTGATGTCCGAGCTTCACTTTCATCTAATGTTGTGATCGTGAAGAGTAATGGAGGTGCTAACCACGCTTTCTAGCCGTGACAAGGTTGGTCATCTTGACCCATCTTGGATCTGAATCTTTGACCAATACCTATCTAGAGAAAAAAGTGCTCAGAAGAACGTCCACAATGTCTTCGTTGTGTGCAGGCCGGTATAGTCTGTGTCTACGAGCCTATAAAGAAGAGGAAGAGAAGAATTTCGACCAGGCCAGTTGACACTCAAGACTCTATGGCGTCAGACGACTCAAGTAGCCCGACGGGCGGCAACACGGACTTCCAGACAAGCCCAGATACGAATATTGTCACTCCACCCGATGTCTTACAACTAGGTGTAGAAGAAACTTTGTCCCCAACTTCGGCCGTAGAAAGCAGTTATTCTACTTCGATAAATACGGCATTTGCATTATCCGAAGACCTCGACGACACAGGCAGCTATGATTTCGGCTATGATGACTCACAACATTTTGAGGACGGGTTCGAGTTGATGGGGGATCTGGGTTGTCAGAAAGCAGCTGAAGCCCACCTCCCGCTCTCTCTTGCGCCTTTAGACCAGAGTTATCAGCAGCCAACAGATGATTCCTTTTTCAGCGCCAGTTTCGACGTATCTTGGAATGAGCAATCATGGTCAACTGCATCCCCGCCCTTGCTGGACCTGCTCCCGCCGACCGGTCGTAACATCTTTGATTTACCAGAGAATACCGGCTTGTTAGACCACTACTCCAAGGTCATGCTCCCGACAATGGGGTTTGTAGATGGTGTCGCAAACCCTTTCAGGCAACATATACTTCCCCTTTCGCATAGGAGTTCCGCCGTTCGAAGTGCGATCTACGCGTTGGCCAGCGCACATCGTGAATATAGCGGTCTTGAGACGACGGAGGGATCTGCATGTTTTCATGAAAGAGCCGTGGCTGGTCTGTCTGCGATTATCGAGGATGGAGATGGGTTCGAAGAAGCTCTGGCGACGATCATCTTACTCATTCAGTACGATCTGGTAAGAGAAGTCATGACAGCGGATTGAACTTGACGCATCGACTGACTGGTGGGGTAGGTTCTACAGCGGAGCTCGGACAAAGTGGTGTATAATCATCTTCAAGGCGCCCGCCACATCATTTGTGCCATGCCATCCCCCAAGCCTGCGAGTGTGTTGTTCTTCGACCAGGTAAGCTACCTAGCGTTGCGGAAGTCTGATTGAAGGGATCTTTGACATGGGACAGGTGTTTCGCTACTTTGATGTACTCAATGCCTTGACGAACGGCACGTCTCCTGTCTTCGCAGCTCCCTCAAGTCGAGCCTACTCGCCAAGTACACCGCCACCATTCATCATCCCTGGTGGAATCGATCCAGTGTTGGGAATGGCCGATGATCTTTGGCCCACTCTGCACCGTCTCGCAGAGCTCATGGCGATGAAACGCGAGCTTCAAGCCGCCACAGCGATGGGACAAACATCTAAGTTCGCCGTCCTGCGTACCGAATACCAAACGGCATACAAGGCAATAGAGAAGGCCCTGGAGTCGTGGGGTCCGACACTGCCACCAGGCTTTTCCCTGGTTAACCGTATCGTCGACGGCCCCGAAACCGCATCAGAAGTCGAGCTTGCCAACATCCGGTGGATCACAAGCACGGCACTCGCATACAGACAGAGCGCCCTGGCCTTTCTTTACAGCAACGTTTCGGAATACCCTTCATCACATCGCCTCGTACAGAAACACAGTCAGGCCGCTTTGTGGCACTGTGCGGCGTCAGTGTCTCATGGCGGAGCAGGACTTTCCATGCTGTGGCCGCTCTTCTTCTCTGCTCGTCATGCCATATGCAGCAGGGACCGAGGCTTGGTGCGTCAGGCGTTCACTGCCTTTGGCAGCAAGAAAGGTGTGGTCGACACGGAAAAGCCGTGGGCTGTTGTCATGGACGTGTGGAGAAGGATAGACATGCGAGCATACGGCAAGGAGCAAGTGGGTTCTGAGGCCTGTCCAGACTTGTGGAGGCAAGTTGCGGCAAGCATGAAGTTTGGCCTTGTGTTTGGCTGAATGGGAGTGATTTCATTCGTACGAGAGTCGGCCCGGTGATTTGGGGACGGAGACGGAGACGGACAAGTCTGGGGAGACCCCAGTTCATGACCTTTTCCGGGGCCCTTGTTTTGATAGCTTCGCGGCAAGACGGTCGTTCAAGAAGGCAACATATGTTTTGATAAATGGGGTTGAGCACCGGTCCAAAGGAATACGACCAGCCAACAAAAGGAGTCACATTAGCAGTTGAACATACCACGATCGTTTCTTCTGACTTAGACTCGGTTGCACCCGCAGAATAAAAACGAGTAAATTTCGCATCATGGACTGTTCATCAGCGCTCTGCACTAGCGTTTCTGGCGGAGCCCAACATCCACATCGTCGAGCAAGCTAATGCAGCTCATGATTGCATCCGCTCGTCCACAGGACCAGCAACTCCTTCAGGTGAGTCGACGTGGCTCGACCAATGCCAAACACCACTTTCATGATTGTCCGCCAACCAACGTTGGAGAACAGGGAGCCGCAGGGTACATTTCGACCTTGGTACAGGGTTCTTTTCAGCCTGATTGCCCCTCCGCAGATCCAGGGGACCGGGGGCGGCACGGAGGCGAGCGAAGCTACTTAACAGCTACAGTAACAACGCAGGCGCCTAAGCCTAAAAATTGTAAAGGTAGGTATGGTGTCATCTTAGGTAGCCAGCTGCTGTTTGCTTCCAACGCCGAGACGTTGCGGCAGACTGGGGCGAGATATCTGCATCTGCGAGTGTTTACCGATCTGGGCCTGCAAGCTCTTTAGAGGCGCAGACGTCCTTTCGTTTGATTTTGGCGCACCCTCCATCACATGAAGCCATGCGTGCTGGCTACGCGTTGTAACCTTAGAACGCGGTCTAAATACCGGAAGCGGTATTTAGCCTGCGAGTTTTCGTTTTCGAAACCGAGTAGCGTGACTGTGAGGGTTCTACCCTTTTGGAGTAAACGGTGAGGGGAAGAGAGATGAGGGAAGACGGTCAAGTCACATCTCTCGCTCACCCTTCCTCGCTTCTTGGGTTTAAATTGCAATCGATGCAGACTCTCTGGGTAGGGCTGAGCGCTTACGCGGTGTCTAAGATTGAATTAACGCCCAGATGTGCGGACAGTGTCATGGGTCGCAGAGATGCTTTTGGGATCGAGGATCAACTGTCAATCCGACCTGATGGGTTCGTTTGCTCCGCGTCCTATGAAGAGCAAATGATCCTCGGGAAGTCGTCGCACGCCGCGCACACCGGCCGTCCGTTTTTGTCATATCTCAGCTCAGCATTAGACGGCACAACAGTCGGTGACACCAGTGCATGCGAACAGAAGTACCCAAGCCAACCAGCCGCGCCGGTCTAACCTCCCAGAGCTTGACCTGAGGCTGGACACGCATTTGGGGCGTCATGTGATGGATGCAAACTCGGGCTCGATTTGCGAGCAGGTGGGAGGGCTCTGGCCTACTGACTTGTGCTGACTATGTGGACTTCATGTTGTGTGAATGCCTGGTAGACGGGCGGCCTAGACGTGCGTTTGCTTCTGCACCACCCCACATGGCTGCCGGATCCCGGCCGTTGGTGTTATTTCTCCAACTGTGCGAGACCAGCGGGCGGGGAAACTGGATGTCCTGTTCTCCTAACGAGTGAGGGGTGTTCGATCCAGGATAGAGGGTTAGTATTGCACTCCTCCCTGCGCCATAGCACGTGGCGCAACTTGGAAGTCGGAAAGACTGAGAGTATGGGGATCCTGCATGTCTAAGGAGAAGCACGATCTCTCCGGATGTCTACTGGGCAGAAGATTTGCTCGTGGTTGAAGAGAGAAGAAGGGCAGGAATTGTGTGGCGCTTCTCTCAGTTGCGTGGCCTGCTTCCAGCGAGCGGGTTTGCAGGACGATGATTCGATGAACTCTGGGACTGTGTGGGCTGCTCCGTGGTTGGCTCGGCTCCAATGTCCTCTTGCTTCCATCAGCCACATGTCGGAGGAAGTGCCGGATAGTTTGCCAGGGCCGGTGGGGCCGGGGCCGGGGCCGGGCCGGAAACTGGAATGGGCAGCTTCCCGCTATAGTTGGATGTTGAAGGGCAGCTTGGGGATTTCACTGGAGTCGAATGGCAGTTTCATGAACATGATCTTCACATTCGTTTGTTCCCCAGTACTCTCTGTGCAATGTCTTGAAACTTCATCGCTCGACTGGGAAGTTTGAACCTCTAGGTGGAACTCAGGCCAACAAGTTTCTTGGGAAGCAATAATTGTGGTATTTTGTGGCTGGACTCAAAGTAGTATTTCCTGCTTCATTTCATTGATCAAAATGGGTCTGAACATGTAAGGACTTATTTCCAAGATGAAGTCTGGGTGTCCAACCAAGGCACCATAACATCCACGACGCCCTGCAAGTTCTCAGGGAACAGCGCGTGAGAAGCATCTTCAACAAAGACAACAGTGGACCGGTTGCCCACCAGCCCAGTCGTGTAGTTCCACTGGTCCTCCCTCCTCCACGGGTCCAATGTTGCGATGACGTCCAAGATCTGAGTAGTGTTGCTGCCGATTGTGGTGCTCGTAGGAGCGCCAGTCACGGAGCCCATAGCCTCAGGGAACCAACCCGTCAACCATAGGGAGGCATTGTGTCCGGGAGCAAAGTAACCCAGCTCCAAAGCAGCGAGACGTTCCTCTACGGAGTAAGTATAGTTGCTCGCAATGTTGGCCGTAGCTGCGATGGTGGCATTGGTGTTGATGCCGGTGTTGATGCACGCCAAGACGATCGAAGGCACCTTTTCCGGGTAGGCGGCGGCCATGTTCTTCGCCATACGTTGTCCCGCGGCATGGCCGAGTACCACAGCCTTTCCGTTGCCAAAGGTATCAATGACCGAGACGAGGTCAGCGCCTACCTCGGCCCAAGTGGTAACGATGGGGCCGGTAGATTCGCCCATGCCTCGGGGTTGAGGACGCAAGACGCGGTAGCCCGCGTCAGCGAGGGCGGTCGAAAACTCGTGGAAATCGTCGATGCTGTCCCGGGCATAAGAAGGCCAGACAAGCAGTGACGGGCCATCTCCCTCGACGAGGACCTGGATGGTGTTGTTTGATGATCCAGTGAGGTATTTTGTGGTGTATCCGGCGGATGCCAGGCCCAGCAGAGCGGAGGAAGCAAGAAGAATATTGATATACATCGTGATACAGCCTCCTTTTTCTTCCAGACAAGCTTATAAGATTCGACTTTTGAACGAATGACAGAATCTTTGCCGAATGTACGGCTATAGTCAAGAGAATGTTGAGTGACTGATGAATGATGTGGTGCAGGAGGTTCTGCAGCGGACGATCAGAGGCATGATATATACAGAAACAGAATCCATAGTGCCGCCTCCCACTTCACCGGGAGTTGAAAAGCTTCAGTCGGGACCCCTGAGCTTTCTTACGACTATTATCCGTTCTGCACCGCAAATCCCACAGATTAGAGTTTGCAGACTTCTTGGCGTTTAAACATGGTGGCGGTACTACCGATCTGTGCGACGTCGGCATCTTGAATGCGTAGCACCTTAAAAAACGAAAACCTCCTTAATCTACCAAAGATCGTGTCTTCTCGGACATGCCATTGTTACGCAGTAAGTGGTGCACACCGAGTGGTACATGTTAGTTTCGAATGCTTCACTATCGGGTTCGAAAGGTTCGGTAATGTCACCACAACTTAACTTCATATCGCAATCCCCCGAATCACTCTGAAGTAGTTTCAATTGATACTTATTCTGAAGCTAGTAGCAAGCGATAGTATCGAAGGAGCCCGAAGCTGACAATTTTCATTGATATATCGGCAAATGCATCCCAAAGACGTTCTCAACGAATAACTCACAACTATGAAGGCTGCATTTGGGGATCGAAAACACTCAAAACTCCGTCAACTTATGAATAGCGATTGAAAGGTCAGCAGCCAGTTCATCCCAGCATATCAAGTACTCTAGTCATCAAAAGCCCGGCCGCCAAGACCTGAGAAGCCGGTATAGCGCCCCTTTCCGTTCAATTATTCTCCCACATACCGGGACGGGATTGATTGAGTTTCTCTATGCATTCATTTCGAGCATGGCCATTGCGGCGGGCGGCCGGTAGGCCACGCCATCCCGCGGAGGTTTAAACTTCAAATACACGCATTTGCCCCGTGCCGCCCGGAGACACGAGTCGTGCTCTCAACGGACAGTATATAAAACACTGCTCGTATGCTGTCAGTAACACCGCTAAGTTAGAAATGCGGACAGAAAGGAATTTTCAAGGTCGGATCACTGGCAATGGCTGACATATAGTTAGCACTCGCCTCTCTCAGCTCAGGTCCTTGATTCCGAGCCGAACAAGATTATAAGTCCCATGGTTTCTCTTCGTTGAGAGTGTTGATAAACTTTCGACACAAATTCATTTGATGTACAACAACTATTCATTCTTATTTCAACATCTCGTTTAGTTGTCGCTTGGTGGTTCAGTACTTGACTGAAATTCTAAACTGATGAAGATAAGCAGTATGAGCGTCTAAGGAAGTCAAATTTGCCGCTTTTGAATCATCATCCAGTAATAGGTTTAAGACTCACACCTCTACAGTCTAGAAGGGGGGGGGGGGGGGGTTCGATGTAATAAATATGTTAACGGTAGTAAAGGTGGACTTAGAAGTTAGCATAAGCATCACTTCTTATTAGTATCCCTATTATAGGGTAGTTAGTTCGAACCGTAGGTTAACAAAGAGATTAATTAAACTATATAAATTTTTATATAAATATAAAAAAGAGGTTCTAATTATAAGTTAGGCTAGCTATAATAATTATAAATAGGGCCCCTAATTAGCCCCTATATAGTTAGCTATATATTATAATTAAATTAAACTTTTAATTTAATACTAACTTTCTCTTTTTTTTATTAATTTACTTATTATAATTAGAAATATAATTCGACCTCAGGCCCTTTTACTAAGTTATTTCTTTTTCCCCCTTTTTTTTACTCTTTTTATATAACTTATCCTTTTATTTATATATTAACTTTTCTATTACTTATGTATTATTTTAACCCCTTATTAAGTACTATTTTTATAAAAACGTTAGTAAGGTTATTATTATTATTAATTTAATAAATCTTAAGGATCTCGCGTTTTTTATATAATTACTTAAGGGCTATAATATTAA